>VYZW01040855.1:32674-46390 GCA_013401315.1 Balaeniceps rex | reverse complement strand
AAAGTAACTCTAACTCAGCTGAAACCAGGACACACTGATTACACAGGAAATCTGACACAGGACAGAAACAAAATGAGTGCAGTGGCATCAGCCAAGTCAGGAGAGAGAACACTCCTCAGATTACGTCAAGCCATTCGCCTTGGCTGGCTCACCTACAGGAGCAGAAGTACTAGGAAGTGTGTTAGCAATCTTTCTCAGAGATCCAAGTGTAGTTACATGACTGAAAGACAAGGAAGGGACGGGACTAGGGTTCAGATACATTGGCAGATTGACAGAGTCCTAAGCTGACTCCAGAGTAGTGGCAATACATCAGGAACAAGGTACAGTAGCACAGCAGGGTATGCAAGAGCCCAGGAAATGGTGAGAGAGGTGGGGAAAGAGCATATGAGCTTATGCCTGAGCATGACAGCCTGCCTATGCTTTCCCCTATCTGCAGTTAATATTACAAGCTCTTCATTTCTGCAAGTGCCGAACTCATCCCATTTGAATTTGGAAAGCCTCTAGTCCAACAGTGAGATATCACTGAAATTGCTGCTGGGGCTTTACTGAGGCACAAGTTCATGTCCTCAGCACCCCAGTCCGTGCTCTTGGGCATCCTACAAACACAGATTCAAGTAAAATCACACCTTATTCTCTTCAATCTCTTCTATTCATCCCTTTCCTTTGTTCTTCTATTTTAAATAAATAAAAAGCCCCCTTGCCGGTCACATTCCCAGAAATTACTGTTATTTTAGGAATGATTTTGAAAGTGCCCGCAAGGCAGGTCCTTCCACAGGAGCATGAAGACAACCACACATTTTAGGTACCAGTTAGAAGTATAGCTTACTTTCTGCAGCCCCTGCTTGATTCTGCATCCCCTAGGGACCACTTAAAACTAGGGTGATCTCAGCAACTATTTCAGGCTCATGCTGCAGTGGGGCGGGTGAAAGAAATATCTCCTAGTTTTAATCTCTCTGCTAATTGTGCAGGGAAATAGAGAAAGGGTGTGGGGGGCAAACATGCAAACATGTGCACTGTGCAGTGTAAACTTGTCCACCTTATTTTTCAGTAGCTTCCAGCTCTTCTTCCCCTTTTTTGGAACTGCTGATGGATGTTGGCAGGAAGGGAAGGCAAAGGGAGGAAAAAAGAGAGAACTAAACACAGCTATATACTTCCCCCCCCCCTTCCTAACTGAAGTCCTCCCCAGTGAGACCATTTTAGATTGATGTGGTTCTAGAAATACACTGGACAATTAAAATGAACTCGCCAGAGTACTTTGAAGAAAGCAGCCCTCCTGGAGAGGGAGCTTCCTCTCACCTCCAGACTTGCAACCCGTTGAAGAAGTGAGCATCCCTATATATCAAGATAGCCTAAAACAATAGAGGATTGGCTTCCATGACCCACGAATTCTCCCTGTTTCCACACATCTGTACTCTACTCCCTAAACATCCTTACAGAGACTTCTCTTTCAGTATGTTTGACTAGTATCAGCCCTTTCATTGCCTTCACTTCACGGGATGTTGGAGATTCTCTCAGCTGTGCAGAGTCATTTTAGGTCTACGCCAAGCACACCCTAGAAAATTAACTTTAAGTGCATTTAGTGAATTGCTATGGGAGATCACTAATAGAAACAGTGAAACTGAGGAAGGAGGGGAACTAGGGAACTACCAGACACTCCACAAGAAGCATGGAAGTCCCATAAAATCAGACAGAAGGAACCAGGGGAAGCCACAAGGGGACGCTAAGAAACAATTGATAGGGCTGGTGGGTTTTTGTTGGGTTTTTTTGGGTTTGCTGTTTGGGGTTTTTTTTTAATAACATGGCATCAAAGCAAGCATATTTCTGAGTGAATCAACCTCACCATTAAAATGTACAGATTGTCCATCTCTCGCAGCCAGCAACTCAAAAGCAACTAGCGTCAGCAGAGATCAGTACCACTGTGAGGTTGTGCCACATCATTATTTGAGGGAATAAGTGGTAGGATTGGCTTCCCATTCTCTCCTTCTGAAAGGCTAAGAAGCATCAAGAATCAACAGACCTGAGACAGCCGTGGCATTAAGTCTCTTCTGGCATGAGATGACCTTTCAAAAAAACATGTTGGAAACACTGATAGTCACTGAACACAAATGCAATTACATGGTGCTGCCAGTCAGAACAAATACGCAACCACACTGTATTGCAGCCATCACAGCAGGTGAAGCAGAACAGACCCGGCCCAGGAGGCTAGGCCTTAACCAGCAACTTCAGAGCTCCTACTGTCATCCAGGCTTTTCTTCCACTCCAGATGACTCAGTGCAAGTTTTCTGATAACCTGGGGATGTTCTTGTCCTCACCTTTAAGCTGAACTTGTTTATTGTAGGATGTCTTTTTTTGCCCTGGGTTATGCCTATGGGTTTACTTTTGCATACCGAGCTGTGCCTGTCAGCATGTTATCACACTAAGGCTCAGGAATGCCTTAGCTCCTTACTGGGGATGAGGGAGGATTTGTTTAAGGGCAGAAAGGGTGACAAAGCTCATGCCCAGTTCTCACCTCCTTCTACCCTCTTTAATACATAGCCATCATTGTGCTGTCCGTGACACCCAGTTTGGCCTGGGCCTAAATGTAAACCCAGGTACAACCTGCCTTTTACCAGGAGACAGAGAGCAGCAGCAGCTAAAACATGAGGACACCAGCCATCTGAGATGCTTTCCTACATCTCCACCTACACGGAGCTACTGAGTAAACACTAGCTCACGCAGTCGTGACTGCCAAGCTTAGCAGGTTATTTTTCCTCCTCTGTCAGCAGCCTCCTTCCCAATATCCTCCTGTCTATAGGAAGATGATCTGCACGTGAAGGTTTGGCCATTCATTATCTATCATTTCCCCACACCTCACGCTTCTTTGTGAAGTCTGTGGCCAAACAGGGTCCTCCTCCTACCCTCAGCCTCTCACCACCTCTCCCTCCTCACCATCACCTTTTTCACCTGCATTTTAATCTCAGCAGTGTCTGTCAGTGAGCCAAAGCTCACTGAAGTTAGCAAACAGTTGAGATCCGTTCAACAAATTCAGAGATTCTTTAAAGGAAGAGAGAGTCATGCAATAGAGCACACCACCGTCCCAAATGAAGTCTGACAAGTAGTTTGTACAACCATGGCCGCCTTCTAAAGCCAAGGACTGGGTGCTAGGAAAGGTGCCTTCTATTCCTGGCTTGGCAGAAGGCATGTACAATGACAGGCAAGCCATTTAACCTCTACGTATTTGCTTTTCCTGCCTAAATAATACTAAAAAAATAAAAATGTGATCAGCTATGACTTCATGACTGGCTGTATCTAGAGGACAGCTAGAGGTTCATGGGAGCAGTGGGCACGGAAGACCAGTCCTTGGCCTTATTGCTGGAGACACTACAGCGATTCATGATTCAGCCAGCTCATCATCAGAGCTCCTCCCTAAGTCACTGAAGTCTTTACAGTGCTCCAAACAGCTGCAGATGGAGGACAACTAACAACTCTACTGTGTGCCATTGTAGGGTTTCCAATCTAGTTTCCTGCCAATAGATCTTTCTTAGGTCCATAAGGGTCTAATGAACAAACAGCTGTACTAGGTGAGCTACTAGCAGTGCAGCCAGACAAACCAGACCAAATGGCTTCCAGTAATAAGCATCCTGGCCATCAGAGGACAAGGTCTCCAGTAAAAGTCAGGAATTTTATAGAAACCCTGAGGTGAAGGTTCAAGCCTGTCCCTGGGTAAAGTCATACAACAGAAGGCAGAACTACAAAGAAATGACAAGTTTCTTTGAAGCCTCTTCTGGAAGGCCAAGAAGCTCGTGCAGCAGTGTGAACATGCATGTCACCACTTCCCTCTGGAAGACAGCACCCCATTTTGTTGTTTTGTTTCAGGTTTTGCTGACTTGACCGCCCAGAATAATAAAACAGATGGAAGTTCTGATTTTATAGGACAAGAGCAGTGTGTGAAAGTGAACAGTGGAGACAAAGCAGCATGGCAGGAAAGGGAGATAACTCATGGAATGTTGTTCAAAGGAGGACTCCAGGCTGAATGGGAGGAAGAGTTGCCAGAATCCTTGGTATGGGGGGAGCAGAGCAAGCAATGAAGACAGGAAGGTATCCGAACACAACACAAGGAATGAGGCAATGAAAGGAAGAAAAATCTCCCTCTGAAAGGACAGTGCCTTTGAGAGTCAGGCACTTACGATCTGCTTAACAGAAAGAACACTTCCACATCCATTCAAACATCTATGCCTCTTCTCCAGGGCTGGGCACAGGTTCATGCATGAGGTAGCTCCGGCTGGGTCTGGGTGCCCAGGCCAGCACCCAGAGCAGGGCTCAGCAGGAAAATAAGAAAGGATTCTTCAGGTCTCTCCTCTATAATTAGCATTAAGTGATCTTCTTAGCAAGAAGAAAAAGGTAGATGAATCTCTAATTTTCATAATATTGGGAGTAGAAGTGGTGACTAAAAGCCCAGCCTTTCCAATAAGCAATATACCCAGATAGTACGACAGAATGAGATAAAAATTCTTCGTACTTCTATTCAAGAAGATCAGAGCACCTGCCAGTTAAGCCTATGCAATTATTATATTTGTATTTTATAGAGAGGGTAGTATAAAGTAACACTACAGAAGAACAGGTATAGTCCAAACATTTTTAAAGACTAGGTCCCCAAACTGAGAAATCTAATCAATTTTTTAAGGTCATCAATAAGCAAAGCTCCAGATGCTCCTACATTCTGAAAATGCAGCTATTGTCATCGCCACCTACTTAAAGAATAGCAACGCCAAAAGAAAAATGCTGCTAACCTCCTCTAACTCACTTCTACTTCCTTTCCCAATATTAATGAGTGGAGTGTCTACAGGACACTTAACTTCAAAGAGGCTGAGATAGTACATAGGGCTCATTTAGCCTGTGTAGGAGGGGGAAAGAAGTTACTTTTCAATTAAATGATAAGACAAACATTTCAAGGAATCGAGTCTTTTTTCCTTAAATTATAGCCCTAATTCAGTCATTACACATAATTATTAAATTTGCTCAAAATGATTAGATAGGCTTTACTTATAAAAGAGAAATAAATGGGGCTGCCAACGTTTGCATGTATCGCTATTTAAAGTAAAGACCAAAAGTTCTGCTTGGTGTGCAAGCCTGTTTGTGGGTGCATGTGCACACATACCCATTCCAAACAGTTCCATTTTTCAATACACTGAACGGCTAATGGAAGATGCCAGCTGAGTGTACCTAGGAGTTCTTGATGGGTGCTGTCCACAAGGTCTCTCTTGCATGATCTAGTATACATATTTGTGTTTGATTAAAACAAACAAGCAAGCAGAATTTGGAGCAATAATTGAGCTATTTTCAATAGGCAAGATCAGCAATGCTACAGGCAACGCAACAGCAGTGCAAAATGCTCTGGATAGAACAGACTACAGGGAAGTTTCCAGAACTGATCAAAGCTTTTTCCTATCAATCAGTAAAAATAGACAGTGAAAATGTCTTCCATTATGAACTCTGCCACTGGGACATATGCAGTAACATATATATTCCCCTTATTGAAAAATATTTGTTTCACTAGTGGTTAACAACTGTCATATTTGAAAGGTATAATCTTAAGCATGTGGGAAATTTTATTTCATAATTATCAGGAAAAATAAATCTATTTCAAAATTCACTTTTTCCTCCTCTACTCCACTCAAATATAATGTACTTCAACATGAAACATGATGTACTTAAATACGTTTTTTATAAAAGAAATAAAAAGAACAGCTGAAGAAGGATGCTTGCTGTGCAAAACAGTAAGCTTTCTAGGTCTTACAAATCCAACAGACTCTTACATATTCACTATTATACTTATTGTAAGCATTTATAAGTAGATAGAGAGCTGCTCATAGATACTCCTAGGGATCTCAAAGCAAACAGTAAACATTACATGTCCCTCCTGTAAAGTGATGGTTATTCCTGTTTTCAGAGAGGCACACAAGGTTGAAGCGACAGAAGCTATACAACGGGCTGGCAGCTGAGTCTGCAACAGACAGCCCAGAAAGACCGACTGCCACTGCAGCTGGAAGCAGGGCTGTCCGGCCGTCAGAGGAGGCGACCGGCCTGATGTTTTGAATCCAACACCAACGTGAACAGAATTAAGCAAGCTATTCCCATACTTCAAACACTGCAGAGGTTGCTGAAAACTCAGAGTGATAATCCTTGTTTATTCAGCAAGGCCACTTAACTGGAAGGGGTAACACACCAAGGGCTCACCACAATTAATTGACACATTAATTGACAAACCATTGCCTCTGGCTTGCTCGATGCCAGATGCTGATGGTCCTCGCGGACTCCTTGGCTGCCTGCTAGCCATTGACACAACATCCCGCTGTAGCTCACAGGCTGTCCTGGAGAGACAAGCACTTTGCAGGATTCACCAGAGAATCTGCTTCTGTAACTTCACTGTTTCAGCCCGTCTGTATCACATATCACATCTAGCCCAGACTTCTGCAGAGGGAAAGCAGCAGGCTCCATTTGGAGCTCTGGGAAGGCAAAATGGAGGCTCTACGGCAGCCGAATATTAAACACTCCATGCCTAATCGAGCATCTTTTCAAATTAGCCTGCCTGCCTTATTTGCTCTATTCAGACAGAACAAAGAGCTGAAACGTTACAAAGCATCTGCAGCACTTGAGCCCAACAGGCACCCTCCCCCTCCCGCCAAGCTATGCCACCGCTCTGTAATACTCATGCAGAAAGCAAACGCAGGCACAATGGGGTGCGAGCACCTCTCTGCTAATCCTGAACCACACAGTGCTGCTAACATCCCTCACCACATGCCAGTTTCCAGCAGAACCACTCAAACCACAACAGCTTTCTGTGGCTATGATCCTTTATATATAAGGCTTGCAACTCAAAAAATAAGGCTTCCCTTCTTTTTAATCAAGAACTAGTAAAGAATATCTCACTAGATAAACAACCTGTAGTTATTATAAGACACACAAGCCTCATTTTCAAATCAAAATGGGAACAAATGTGTTAAATGCACAGGGGTGGTTTAACCCAATTCAAGGGTAAGTCAGTAAAAATCTACAGCTCACGATATATACAGGGCCAGAGGCTGGAATGATCTCACAGGCCCTTTGGAGCTTTAAATTAATAATTTTATAAAACATTTTTCCTCTGACGCTTCACCTCTCCAACCTGCACCCACACTCCTCACCCCATCTAGTCAATGTATGCCTGTGCCCAAATCAAACCATGGAAACTACTGATAAGAAACAAACACATGAACAGCACTCCCTGCTCTGCCCATCGCTGTGTGCGTTCCTCCCAGCCCAAGCCCGTTCACCGAAACGTGAGCACTGGGACTTACAGGGTTTTCCACAGAGCAGCGATAAGAACTTTCTTGCAAACAGGGCAGGAAAGTGTAACGAGTTCAGAGCAAGCACTGTTTAATTAGGGCAGTATGAGCCATTGCAGCTTATTCAACACCCCAATCACTCCAGAAGTCCCCTGCAGAGCAGCAAGGCTTGCAGCAGACAGTCCTTTCACCTGCGGGATGTTTTGCAATAAGAAAGGAGAAACAGAAGAAAGTGCACGTGGCAGAAAGGCCCAAGCGTGAAAGGAGAGACTCCTTTGGATTACCAAACCGAATTTGGGACGGTAATGGTAATTTTCAAATTGGAGCAGCCTTCTCCCCACCTAAATACAACCTAGAAAGCAGGTCATTAGCCTCTGCTATCCATTTGATACCAAACACCATGAACTTCAGCAGTGAGGAAAAAGTAGCACTGGCATCAGTGATCAATCTATTAAAGGATGTGTGCCCCATTTTTTGTTCACCTCGGATCCAAAGAAACCCCTTTAAGAAAAGCCTGCTGGTAAGCTCAGCAAAAGACGCACGCAGGGTAAGCCGAAGTGCGACTCTGATGTGCTTCTCCATTACCCATGCCACTGCTACCTCACCACACCGACACACTCCAAACTTCCCTCTCCTTCCAGCCCATCACCTTCCCCACACTTCTTTGGAAACCCTTTTTCTTTGTCTTTAACTTGCTTGAAATAAACATTCCCCAGTCCTGCTGGAAAAAGGAAGGCAGGAAGGACTATGAATGTCTGCCTAGTTTAGAAAAGCTAGTGTTGATTTAGACAACATCAGGTGTCTGTGTAAGGTCGAGCGGTTTGTTTACATCCTGCACACTGCTTGTTACCCATCTTAACAGTGCCCCATATTACTGCCTGCACTGGGACAGCCTCAGGACCTCTGAGGATCTCCCTTTGTCTTACAAGTTGCCACACGATTTCTCTAACTGTGGTAGATTAAGAATTTAAGATCTTACACTGATCTGTTCACAGCTTTTGTTCAGTCACCTTAAAAACAGCTGCTGTGTAAGGGTTGCCATGGTTTACTTGCAACTAAAGCACTTTCCTCTCCTTTAGAGTTTTCCTCTTAAAAAACTAGAACAAATATGTAACATAAATCAACCCTGGAAAGGTACACATTTTGAAAGATAAAGTTTCAGTGAGTGCTGTTAGTTGATGCATTCACAAAGACTTACCTTTTCAAAACCATGTTTTGAAACATGGTTCATGAAGGAACTGTGGCAAGATGTCTTCTGATGAAGACTCTTCGAGCCCACCAGATACCAATGTCTCCACTTGCTGGGCTTGCAGTAACAGTTGCCTGTCTTCTCAGAGGAGTAAGTTGAGGGCTGAGTTGACTTAGTGGTTATTGAGTGGTTATTCATATGAAATGAATATTTCAATTTTAGAAATAGATAGGAGAGATGACCACATGACCTAAGCGATGTTTTCAAGAAATAAAGGCTTTGATAGTTTCACATCATGAAGTACATGCTAAGGAGGACTCTCAATCTCATTTCAAATTAATCTAAGGCATATGAGAATCATTCCCAGAGAAGAATCCCAGTTTGAAATAACATCCAGCTCCCCAAGCTTACATTAAATCTCAGGAAATCTGATATAATATAAAGTAGTAAACTGTTTTTGTTGTTGTTACACTATAAAATTTTGCTCTGTCAACTTAGTAAACAGAATAAATCCAGAAAAAACAACAATCTCATCCTTTCTTGCTTGTGGCCCCTTAACTCTAGTGCTAAGACATGTCTGAAGTTCTTCTAGGCTCTTCCTCACCTTCTCGTGAGGCAAGAGAGAGTGATCAAATACAGCAGAATGTATATCCAAAAAAGAAAATCCTGTAATAGTTTTGAATCCTCTGTTACTCACAACAGCTTATGCCCTCAGCAGTAAGGCAGCATTCAGTTCCTACTGATCTGACCTGCAGTCCCTCCCCACTCATGATGGGTAGCTCTTCATTGTTTTAATAAAAGACCTACTAAAACTGATTTATCCTTTACTGGCTTCTGTTTGGTTAGTTGTGGTCCCATTAGGTTTGTTACAAGAAATACCTCAAGCTGGTTCCCAAGTTCAAACACGCAGAAGGCTGTCAAAAGAGACTGTGTTGTCAAACCTATCAATATATCAGTTACAGCGATGAGTCTCAGCAGCTTTTGCAAGAACCAATTCGCATAGCAGGTCATCAAGACTAGTTCAGACTTCTCATAGGCCTCACAATATTGTCACTAGATGTAGAGCTATAAATCAGTTTGAGCAGTCTCTGTATTTTCAAAGCTGTAAGAAAGATAAGCAAAGGTGACTGAGTTCACAAGGCAGAAACAAATAGCCCTTCTTTAGCTCATCAACTTTCCTACATACTCTTACCCCAGAGTACTCAGCCCAAAGACCAGCATTCTAAGCTGAACCCTCCCTCATACACCACCTAAAGTCCTCTGCACAGTCAGCCTCCAAGCTTCCACCACTGCCACATGCACACACACAGGCACACATACACTGAGCAGCCCTGAAATGTAAGAGTTAATTCCCTCACATCAGCCACAGACTGAAGAAGATCCTCAGGCTGCTCTCTGGAGATGCAGGTTCACTCCTGGGACCAGTGCTTCAGCTCCCATGGCTGGCTTCCATGAAACAGCCTCTGTTCATGGGCTTCTCCTGCTCCTGACACAGTTATACCACATGCCAGCGGCAAACAAGACTATAACTATTTACAGATAATGTTCATGTTTTGTCTCCCATTTTTGCCCCTTGTGAAGAATCTCTCAGACAGCAACACCACGCAGGGCAGGAAAGCTGGGTGTATGACAAACATTTCTTCTCTGACAACGGTGTCCCGTCCTTTCCTCAGCAAAACGCCAGAGGCTTTTAGAAGGGCAAGTGCAAAGGAGCAGAGAAGAGGTTCTGCTGATATCAGGTCCCCCAGACCCTGCTGTGCTGAGGAAGGAGGTCGATACATAACCTCCTCCCTCCAACACTTGGCTGGAGGCTGGGAGAGTGTTGGACAGAAAGCATATGAGAAAGTGTAATAGAGCCTGCCTTGTTTTTATATTCTCCCACAGACATCCACTTTTGGATGCCATTGGAGATAGGATACTTGCTCTGAGCCGGTATGGCCACTCTTATGTTCAACTCATGATTGGCAGCTGCCGTAACTTCTCACCTCTTTTAGGAAAACATGATGCAATTCCTTGCCTGAAGCAGCAAGCACAAACGGGAGCACTGCAACTCTCCTCCTTCTGTCCTGGGCCACTGAAATTACCAAAACATTGATCCTGGCTTTTATAGTGAACTGTGACAGCAACATTACACCACCAGCTCTGTAAGAGCCTGAGGCCGAAAACAGACAAGGACTTCAGTATTGCAGGAAAATCCAGCAAGTGTTTGGGAACTCTATGAGCATCTTCAGTTCCAATCGGCTCAGTGTGGGGCACTGTACCATTGGTCATGTTGAAGGAAACACAATGCTCCTGTAACTGGGCAGGCAGCGCTTCCTCATTCCCTTAGCCTCAAAGCAGCAGAGATCTTTGCTCTCCAGTTCTCTGCTTCCTATCTCCGTTAAACAGCATTTTAAGTTGGGTGGTCTTGTTTGAGCTGTTCTCATTAAGCTGTGTAAATACTCTGTCCAGCCAACCACTGCTTTCATGGCTGTACCAGCTGGTCACGAAAACTGACATACAAAAGCAAACCAAAAGAAATTCTTTCCTGTCTGTGCAGGAATTTAAGCTTATGGATAACACACAAATGCATGGAATAACACCCCTCTAAGTCTCCTGTCATAAGCATATATATCTACATGTGCTGACAAACACATTCTTCCACAAACAGCTGCACATTCATGCAAACTTGTCATGAAATCACCCATCTGCACATTGAAAGGTTTATTCTCACATTTGCACAAAACTTCACTTCCACATAGTATCACAAACTCCAACTCATAAATTTACACAAGCAGTGATGTAGACATGCCCTCAAACACTAATTCTGCCACGTCCCTTCTCTTCTTCCTCAACTAAACAGGCAGTTACAGGCACGTACAATTCCCATATGCATCCCTAAAGATCATTCTGAGCTACAGCCACTGTGCAAATTTCAGCCACTCTATGTATGTACTGAAATGAACTAAAAGGCAATGCCAAACCCTGAGAAAGCAGTGAGCATAGCTGTTAAAAAGATATTCAAATACAGTATTGTCTTATACCCATAGTCATTCTTAGTTAAATCAGAAAAGACAGAAATTTGCAGAAGAACCAAAGCTAAGTAGGAACCTTGTTAAAACAGTGATGACAATAGATTGGCTTGCAGGAGAGCTCTTGGGTTGGAAGGAGTCGGTAAGAACATTGCTCAGGATTCAGCTTTAGAGCACATCTCACTTAATACTTACATTAATCTGACTAGGCACAGGACAGGAATATGCTAAAGAAATTTGCTGACATTCAGGTAGGAGATACTGTTAATACAAAGGAGGACCAGAATATCATAAGGACAGGCTGGATCATCTTCAGGACTGGAATAACAGAAATGGCGTGCAATGTAATACTGTGCTACTTTTCAACAATGAAATGCTATAGCCACATCCCTTCTAGATATCTTGTCAGCAGCGACGACAGCTCTCCAGCCAAGTCTGGCAGGCTGCATCCCCTCCACAGCCACCATCCCCTAGACACTAAGTCCTCCTTAGCCATCAGCGGAGTATCTCCAAGCTTTCCAACATGCTAAAATTGGCTGTTTCTGTGGCAACTTCACCCCAAAACCTGCAGCTTTGTCGTGCCTTCACAGCTGAAAATATAACTATGCTGAAGAAGAAATAAAGGCCAAGCAAGTTTCCCTTTACAATTTCCACAGAAGTCACATCAATGTACCACAGTGAAGCTGGGTGCCTTTTCCTCCCCTTGTTTTATAGAGTTACAGATAAAAAACCCTCTGATAGCAGACACTGTAATCAAAAGCTTAAGATCACCCCAAAAAAGGCTTTATTTCTTTTGCCTTTCAGACAGAATTTGTGCTTTTTCTGCGAGCTCCCTGCTGGTGCCCAGTCTCAGAGAAGAAAATGCTCTTGGTGGACCTCTGACAAGGTAGCTGTCAGCACCACGCCCTTCCATCTCTCCCTGCACCAAGGGGATGGTACCAGTCCCACCACCTCCAAACCACTGGAGGAATGCAGGTACCAAAAAACTGTGATACATTAAGGACGGAAAAGCCCAGGATAGTTTCCCACTTATGCAGACTGGTCGCTAAATCCTGACAACTCCCAAGTCTATCACCTCACTTCCACACTGTCTCTGTAGACCAGAATCCTGGAGCCCATGGCCACAGACCAGGCAGTCCTTCTTGCTCTGACCACCCACGATGGTGCTTTGGCCAGAAATCTCTCCTCAACAGGCAATTTGTCAAACAGCAGCTCCCAATAATTTCTCTGGTATCTGGCCTGTATTTATTTTTGCTCACACTAGACCTTCTGATTACCACATCCTTCTTTGTTTCTGAGCATGCTTCCTCTGGCCTGTGTGTCAGAGGGGGCTCCTATCATATTTCTGCATGCCATCCACAGGCAAAGGCACTCCTCCTGCTTCTCTAAGCAGCTCCAAGTAGCACTCTGCTCATCTTCCATGCAGTCCGGCACCAACCTGGTTCTCACCAGCATCAGGATTCAAAGCAGCAGAATGAGAAGAGGCATCCCTGGAACCACAGAAACAGTCCTCATTTCATATCATGACAGAGGGCCTGAAAGAAACTAATTTGAAGAAGAGGGTAGGCAGGAAGGCAAGAAACAATGGTTCTTCCATTTGATTACATGTAGGAGACAAGGATTTTTTTTTTTTTTTTTAAATTCCCCTCTTTCTCAAATATATAGAAGAGAAAAAAGGATAATCTGGAGCTGAGAGCTCTTTGAAAACCAAAGGAACTGCAAAAGAAATTAAAATTAGTTCAATATTTATACAGCTCTAATTAAATTAACAGGCCTGCAGATGCGTTGGAGAGATCAGCAACCTGCCTCCTTCCCCTGAACCCTCTTATTCTTTGTTATCACTGCAAAAATCTGTAGCTAATTACCGACACAACTGCAGCTTCATTTAAAAAGAAAAAGGAAAATCAGGTAAAAAAAAAAATAACAAATAGAAGTAATAATAACTTGCAAGGAAAAGAAAGTAAAACAAGAGTTCAACCATCCTTCCTAGCATGGGTGTCACCAGGTAAATATTTGAGAGCAGCATTCATCTTTACAAAAAAAAGCCCTCAAGTTCCTACTCTCTCTGGGAGCTACTGAAAGAGGACCACTGTGCAATCTCTGATAAACCAGGGAATTTCTACAGTTATATTCAGTATCTCCAACCAAATCTCTCTTCCAACCATCCCTCCAATCAGTCAGTGCTATCCCAAGTACGAGTGACAGATCTGGA
>VYZW01040855.1:7383-31754 GCA_013401315.1 Balaeniceps rex | reverse complement strand
ATTCATACAGACAGTTACAGGTGAAATCAGGAATACAGGTCATATCTTTCAACCCCTATTCTGGCCATCAGAGACAATCTCTTCTTGCATCTTCCCTCCTGCCTTTTTCTGAACCAAAATACCTATGTTCATCTTGAGTGCAAAAAATACCTGGACCACCTACTTGCCATGGATGCCGATGTGCCACAAGTAACATCTTAGTTGTGGACAAAATCTCTTAATCCCTACAGTTTTAATTCAAGAAGGTAGAAAAATACCTCGCAGGGAGAAGGAGAGAAACAAGAAAGCCCTGCAAATTTTTACTTACAATACCAGTTACCTCAGATCTTCCCCTTCTAACTCCATCTCTAGAGCTTGAGACTATTTCCATGGCTCTAACAAATAACGCATCCACCACATCAGATCTCAAAAGGCCACTTAGATCACACCACAGACCTCTGTGCTGTACAAGAGGATAGAGAAGGAATTTTCCTATACCATCATCCTCAGAAAAGAATCAAGGTGCATGGAGGATACAAGAGACAAAAGAAAGACTTCAAGCACAAGTAATAAAGAAGAACCTTTGGGGAATAATATTCAGGGACAAGAACAAAGTTCAGCATTCTTCCACTGTCCATGTACCTTAGGAAACAAAAGACAGCCTTTTGATCATCTCCAAACTAAACTACCTACACTCAAATCCCCACAAAGTATAACTAGCACTTGTTACCAAAGCCTTCTTACACTGTCCATCAGACCTAAAAGTTCCAGAGTACCATGCACTACCCAGAGAAATACCAGACAGTACAACTATGATAAAAAGAGAGGGAACAAAAAAAAGGAAGGGATTCAAGAGAAAAAGAAATGAGGAAAACCCTTCAAGCACAATTAGAAGAAAGTAGAGGCCAAGGGTAGAAAGAGAAGCAGAAAAGGGAGGAGAATTTAAAAACAGAAACTTCTGGAGACAGGGTGGATTCCTGGATCTCACACCCTTTACAACAGTACAGCAGGGGGAGACTGCTTTCTGCCTTGCTCATAAAGGCTCCTGGCCCATCTCTTTGCTTTGACTGTTTCTTTTCACCAAAGATCTCGTTTTCCTTCTTGTCATCATTGTGGGCTTTTTTCCCCTTTCTCCCTCAGAGCAGCTGTCACATTTACTCAGGTCTCATGAACCGCTGTGCTGTGGGTGCGTGTGATTAATTATACTGTTAGCCTTCATTAAGTCAGTGGATTGGCACTCCAGCAGAGAGGCAGCAGGACCAGAAGGAGAAGCTATTGAGAGCCAGCAGGATCTGTGTCCCGCAGTTTGTATGTTGGGCATGTGAGGCTTTTGTCCTCAAAAATAGCAGTATCTGAGTGGGTTTTCTATTCTTTGACAAACCGCAAAGCTTCTGCCTCATTGCATGCAAGGCTCAGTTAAAAAAAAAAAAAAAAAAAAAACCAACCAAAAAAAAAAAAACCAACCAAAAACAAACAAACCAAAAAAACAACCAACCCACACACAAACCAAAACACAAAACACAAACACAAGGTCCTGGAACATTTTACTACCCCAAATAGCTTGCTGCTGTAGCCTACTCTGTTTTGTGCAGTGGAGACGGATAAAGATCAGTGTACTGACAGTAGCTTTGGTCCTCATGCAACTCTAGCACATTAAACCATTCCCAGAAGGTGCTGACCGCTTTCCTCCAGGATCACCAACTGTCCAGTAAAGCATGCAGTTAAAATGCTTCTCTTCCATACTTCACGGAAGGAATGTGTTTGGTCTTCCAACAGCCTGGGAAAGGGGGCTTTATGGGAGGTGTAAGAGACTCCATTTTGTTTGTGGCATAGAATTAGCCTTTCCCATGCAAAAGCACAGGATGTTCTCTGATGCTCAAAGATCAAAGAGAAAACTCTGTTTCTATTCAGATTGCACATATTCATCTCAGCTGTTTCTACCTGGCCTGATCTTACCCCGTAATTGAGACCGAGTTGTAAACACCTTATAGGATATGATAATTGCAGCCTAAAATTTCCAGGAGCCTGCTAATAACTTCTTACTCTGCACAACTGGGAGGCTTGCAGTTCCCAAAAGTTATGATGTGTCCCTCTTCTCCTTGGAGGGGTTTACTACAGATGCTGTTGGAGTTTCCCCTCAAAAGCTCTCCAGCTCAAAACACAGAAGTTCAGGTTTTGACATGACTTTTTTGATACTGCATTTTACTAGTCATTGGTGATTCTCTCTGCAAGAGATTTGAATTTGGGAAATAGTGTAGTTCGACCACTCTAGTTATATCATGTGGTTTAATAAACAGAGAAGCCTAGAACAAACCAATTCTCTCCAAAGCTGTTATTTTTGTTTTAGTCGCCACTGAAAAAAATCAAACCCTAAATGATCCATCACACTTACAGCTCATTCTTTGCAGTTTCAAATTTCCAAAATTTGGTTTACCACAAATGTAAATTTTGTTATATTGCAGAAACAACTAGGAGTCCCACAGCTCCCATTGCCAGTGTTGCACCAAATCCAGCTGACTCAAGGTAATAGCCAAGGCATGTATGACTTCAGACTAGACTCAAGGACCCCAGAATAAGCAGAATCCATTGACCCCATTTGGGCAAGAGGATACCAGATAGCTCCCTAGGGAAGGGGCAAAAATGACTCCAACATGGGAAGCTTCAACAGATTGTTTGAGAGACAGACAGATCAGACAAAAGTCCAATAGAGCAGATGCTGTAAGAGCATTAGAGCAAGCAGATTAGAAGCCTTGAGAATGCAAAGATCATCAGACTCACAATTCCTCTTTCAACATAATCAGGACCAAGTATCCCAAATCCCCCTCCCCACTACCAACACTCCACATCCTTATTTCCTTTTCTCTTTCTCAGTATTTCTCTCTCAATCATTTTATGTTTCCAAGAGGTGATTAAAGTTGTGTGATGGCCCTGCATGAAGCTATGTAGGGGAAGTTTCTAGAAGTGTGGCAGGGTCCTCTTAGCCTAGAAGAAGCAGGACTATGGAGCTGGACAAGGACATACCACAAACCTCAGGTCCTGATAGAAGCCGCACTCAGGTGGGTGACAAGCAGGAATGTCAGATGCCATGGAGAATGCAGGTCCCAAATGGATGAGGCTACTGCCAAGAACAGAAACATAATTGCTTTTCCAAACATGCTACTGTCCAAAAACTTGCTGTTCCAAAGACAGCTTCACTTGCTTGTTACACTCCCTTCACCTCTCCTTCAAGCCATTTAGAGATGGCTGAAGAGCTCACCAGCATCCACTGAAGAACTCTCATCAAGTTATACAATACTCTTCTTCGCTCCCCTACCTTGAATCTGTCCAGTTTGGGCTGTACCGTCCTTATATACTGAAAGCATTTATCCACAGGATTTTCTCCGATAGTCTTCTAAGTGGGTTTACAGCTATAACTTGGGAAAAGATCTCTATATAGTGACCACCAGCACCAGGAAGCTATGAAATGTATCCACAAAGTACGCATGTTTGGCATTTGCTTAACTTGTCAATACAAACCCACATGCATCCAAAATCACAGCATGAAATATTATGCTATTCATAGAACCAGCCACACTATGGATAGCACAGAGTCTAAGTGAACAACTGTGCATATTTATAGGCTGAAATAAACTTAAACATAATCTTTTCCAAACAATTATGAATCAACTCATAACAGACATTTGTATTTCATTCATGTCCTGTAAAAATGGCTGAATTAATCAAATAATTTGATGCACTATATAACAATCCACCCAACTCCACTCAAAGTCAATCATTCCACCATCAGTTTTGCAGGGCCCATGAAAAACAAAAGTCTAGAAGCGCTGGCTGTTGAAATGAACCATAAAGTCAACCTACATTGACTCCATAAATGTATATATGCACGTGCACATGGATGGCAAGTCTCCTCTAGCTAATGCCACAGGTGGCAGACCTCCTACATACTAAGCCATAAGCTCTAAATAAGGAGATTTCCATCTTCTGGAGAGCACTTGCATTTAGACACACCATACTTAGCTCTGGATATCACCTCTGAACTTCTCATGACCGCTCCTTATCCTTTCCAAACTAATCAAGGCCAACAGCATCCTGGCTTGTAAAAGAAATAGTGTGGCCAGCAGGACTAGGGAAGTGATTGTCCCCCTGTACTGTAGCACTGGTGAGGCTGCACCTCGAATACTGTGTTCAGTTTTGGGCCCCTCAGTACAAGAAAGACACTGAGGTGCTGGATTGTGTCCAAAGAAGGGCAACAAAGCCGGTGAAGGGTCTAGAGCACAAGTCTTATAAGGAGCGGCTGAGGGAACTGGGGTTGTTTAGCCTGGAGAAAAGGAGGCTTGGGGGAGACCTTATTGCTCTCTACAACTACCTGAAAGGAGGTTGCAGCAAGGTGGGTGTCAGTCTCCTTTCCCAAGTAGCAAGCGATAGGATGAGAGGAAATGGCCTCAATTTGCAGCAGGGGAGGTTTACATTGGGTATTAGGAAAAATTTCTTCACGGACAGGGTTGTCAAGCATTGGAACAGGCTGCCCAGGGAAGTGGTTGAGTCCCCATCCCTGGAGGTATTTAAAAGATGTGTAGATGTGGCACTTCGGGACATGGTTTAGTGGTGGACTTAGCAGTGTTAGGTTAATGATTGGCCTCAATGATCTTAAAGGTCTTTCCCAACCTAAACGATTCTATGATTCTATCTGCAGTTCAGGTCACATACGGTCCTCCTCATGGTGCACCCTCCAGGCCACTGTTTCTCCACCTTCTCTCCTAAAGCCTGTTTTTTGTGCTTTGTGTTTAAAAGCAAATACAAACAGATCCTTGTTTGCATGTTCAGTAGAGGCTACAGTTTAGCTGAAGTCATAAATCACCACACCAAACCCTTCTTCTGTGAATAGAGCACTTCAGTGCCAAATGCAAAAAGCAGCTTTGCCCAGGATCAGCAGCAACAGCCACCTAACCCCAGGACTGCCTGTAGGATCCATCCCTGGATTTAGTCTCCCCAAATTGACACTGAGGACGTAAGTGTCAGTGCCAGTAAATGAAATTCAAGTATTGGGCTGTGAGAAGGAGGAGGTAAGAAAGGAAAGGGAAACTCTGCCTGACATAAACGATTCTATCAAGAACTTTAAATTGATTGATACAACTTTGCCAGCAATAGGGAAAAGTGCCACGTAACTTCCCCAGCCTTGTTTAGACTCTAAATAGCAAAGTAAACCAATAACGCAAGGGAAGCTATAAATCTCAGTTGGGCCTGGTGACAGGCACTGTGCAAAGCTATTAGAAAGGAAGGAGATTAACTTTGGTATTCAATCCCTTCTTGGTTCCTTCTCCTCTTCTCTTCCTGCTCCAAGGTCAGAACCTCAGTTATTTCCCCACACACATACTCTTTTCACCCTTACTTTGTAAGAGCAATGCTTGTGGTATGGAGTGACAGGCTGCAACACCCAAGGACCCTAAAGAAGTGGCGCAGGGGAAAGCACAGGGCAACCACTGTTGCTCCCACAGAAGCCTCTGCCCTAAAGTGCCAGCTGCTCAGGGACTTTCCCATCTGCCCATTTCCAGGTTTCTCCACAGACTGCATCTACACAGGCCAGAGAAACTGAGGCTTATGTTAGAGAAATGGGTTATTACACACTTGCTTGACTCTGGAGGTAAAACACACACATCAGAAGGTCTCTACAATCAGTGGGTTTGGCCCAGGCCCATCCCTTTATAGGAAGGAATTCAACTGTTTACCATGATTCAAAACATACATATATCACCTCAGCTCTGCACATCACCTCTGCCTACTCACCTCTTCAATACAACTGCTGCTGTTTGGCCTTTCCCCACAGAATGAAGAATAACCAGGTGCCATGGTCTTCCTTGATCAGCCCCAGTGGCCTGCTGGGTATTCTTTTCAGTCCCAGCGGCCTGCTGGGTTTTCTTTTCAGTCCCAGCAGTGGGGTTGTGTGGCTGCATGCCTGCAAACCCTGGCTGGCTTTTCCCTCCAATCCTCCACGCCAGCCCGCAGCAAATTTGCTATGACAGACTGGACACATGGCTGGGGGCAGAAGAAATCTTGCCCATTACAATTACAGCCCTCAGCCAGACACACGCTTCTCTTCCAACACGCTGAGAAAGGAGGAGAGAAGACCCAGCCCCTGCTACTGGTGTGCATGTGCCCCCTCCCAAAGACAAGCCAAGTTTCCTCGCTAGCCATCACACTGCCACACACACCAGAACAACCTGTATAGCACTCCGAGGGCTGGACAAAGCAGCAGTGTTACTCCTGCAAATCGGAGACTGACAATAGGGAAGATTCCTCTGCTCCAACTCCCACAGCAATTGGATGGAGTGGATACAAGTAGCCACTGCAGCCTTGTCCCAATTTCTCATTCTGATGGAAAAAGTACAGAACAGGGAAATAGGGGGAAACAAAGACAGCAGAAAATAAACTAGAAACAGATACAGCAGCAAAAATAGCTGGATGCAGTGAAGGTAAATTCAGCTCTCTTGTGGGGACATACAATAGTTCCCCCTGACTACCCAAGAAGTTATTCCTTCTAATGGAAAAATATAAATTAGAGGCATCTTCCCTTTAAGAATGAAATCTCTGTTAAACGCAGAGGCAAGCAGCAGCATTTTACAAGGCAGGGATGCCATGTGGCTCTCAATATAAAACTACAATAGTCAATGTAAGCAAGATTTCTGAAGATATGTCTTGGTAGGGCAGCTGATGGGGGACCAATTAGAGGGAAGTAACTCAAATCAGCACAGCAAAAGGCCATTTCGTTTTGAACTTAAAACCCCAGAAAGTGCTTTGCCAATGCACCCAAACCTGACCCACTCTTTGAGCCTTTGATAATTAAGCTCTCCCCTACACCCCTCAATCTTGAACTTAACCATCCCTGCTATTAGTGCAGTTCAGGCACCTGAAACCTGAGCATCCACCAACTGCCGAGCTACATAGTAATGCACAAAACACTGGAAGTGCAAGCTTGCATTTAATGAACTAACATAGCCTGTGAAGCCCAGCACCTCAGAGATGAAGTAGTGCATTAGCTTATCTACATCTCTGCTGATAATCTGCTTTATATTCTCCAGGGAGCTTTTCTTCTTCTGGATGCAGTGGGGAGTAAAAGGAAAAAGAAAAAAAAAAAGAAGAAAAAATAGAAAGACTATAGAGAAAAAAANGGAACTCCACTAACGTAGAAGAGAGAACAAGACAGCAACCGGCAAACACAGGAAGACAGCCAGCCACTTCGCTAATAAGAATGTTGTCTCCTATGACCTGCTATGATGAAAGGGAAGTAAGTATCCCTGAGACCCATCTGCACTCATCTGCTTTTAACCACTGTGGCAGAAGCTGTGCTGACAGACTCCCATCTGCTGGTAGATCAGATACCACAGAAGACACATTGAAAAAACCACAGTCTCCATTATTAGGAGAAAGTTATATATGTGGGTATATATACGCACATCTCATCTAAGGCTGGCAAGGATGCTAGGGATTCCCCAGGAAATTCTCATCTGCCCCCACTACTATTACTTTGCAGTTATCAGATGGAGGTCTTACTTACAGCTCAAGCAGAGAACTCAGATGAACAGCTTTAAATAACTCAGTGAACCATAAAACGTCCTCCTAAAGTGGGACCCCTAGAATCTATTCCTGAAACCTAGGCCATAATAATAATTGAACTTTCCTACAGCAATTTTTTGTTGTTCCATTACTCACAGGGGAGTGAAATGGTTGCAACTTTATCAGCCTGTTGCTGAACTGTCCTTCCATAAGCAATTCTTATCTACAGAGTCTCTCCATCCTCAGTAGTTTTACTAAGTCCCTTAGTACCCTGCAGCCCTCATTCACATCAGTCACGTTAATAAACCCCTTCAGAGTACAGCCCCAAGTCTTGTTTGATAGCTCCCTCTGAGGCATGATGCACATATAAGCTCTAAAGATTTTCCACGGGAGAACATGATGGGAGATAGGCTTGCAGAGAGTGAAGGATTCTTTATTGCCCCATTAAAGACAGAAATCTGTGGCTGCAGTTTATTGAATAGTAAGACATGCAAGAAATAAAATTTGTCCAAACACAACAAACAGCAAATGACCCAATCTGGGTACCTATCAAGGGAAACAAAGACTTCAGCTCAACAGCTGTCACGCCAGGATGGGAGTTATTACTGCTGATGAAAAGCAACTAAATCCTAATAAAAAAATATATCCTACACAAAGGGAACAGGAGAGAGAGAAGGACAGGAGAAGCACATAAGGACAAGTATTAATTTGGCATGGGCAAAGACAGACCTGTAACATGCTGCAAATTACATGGTAACTGGGTATGAGAACAAGGATCTGACAAACTCAAACCTTTGACAAAATCCCAACCAGATCCCACGATCTCTGTTATCATTCTGTTTGGTAGTTTTGCTATACTGAAGCAGCAGGATTCAGTCTATAGGGCACAGAGGGGGAAAACCGGAACCCAGGTCTGTTCCTGCAGATCTGCTGGTAGATCTGGCTAAGCCAATTCTTCTCCCAGTGCCTTGGTTTCACTGCACAGAGAGCAGGCACACAGCACATTTTATGAAGCGTTTTCTATCATAGGAAAGTAAGTCTCTTTTTGCTTAGAGAGTTAAGAATTATGACACTTCCAGGTTTTCCTATCACATGAGGCGCTGTTTGGCCTTTTTATTATCTAGTTTGTGAGCAGCAAAAGCACAATAAATGTGGCAGACACTTGGCTTGCCTCCTCTATACAGGCGGACAAATTAAAAAACTCACATTTATGAAAATTCCCTCTTGATCAAAACGATCAAGCATCATTCCTGGGATTTTGTCACTGTGTCCTAGGGTCACCTGGCAACATGCAGAGAAAGCAGGAGCTGAGCTTTCCCACAAGCAATGGCTCGGCATGGTTGCGGTTCAGGGGAAGTGCCGGAGGAGCCAGGCAGCTGTGAACAAGCCTGGTCTCATCCGGGAGGGGGCACTGGTAACACATATTACCCAAATCTTCAGGCTACCAAACACCAAAATGACAGAAAACTAATATTAAAATATGAATGTATATTGTCTTGATGTTCTAGTAATTTCATCACTTGTAAAATTAAACACTGCATTCTCCTAAACTAATACAGGTAAGCCCTCTGCACTTGTGTAAAACCAAGGGTATTCCCCACCAAGGGATCTGTAGAAGCATGCATGTCACTCCCAGCTACTGGTGTCCGGCCAGCAGTGAGCAGACAGAGCAGTTTGCTAAACGTAGATATTATGGATGCTGCCCACAGAGGCGCTCTGAGAAACTCTGTACGGGTTTGCACAAACACTAGCATATTTTTCTGATATTTTTCTAGATATTTTCTGATGTTTTGTTCATTCTATTTATTTTTCCTTTCTCCTAAACAAAAAAAACACCCAGGACTATCTTTCCAGACTTTTTTAAAAATTAAATAATCTTCTCCATAAGTATTAGGCAAGCCAAGTCCCACCATGACTGATCTCAATATTAAAAAATAGCATATTGCACACAGTTCAGTGCTAGGCAAGAGCAATCTACCAAAAATCGGTGTAGAAAGGGCTGTTAAAACCCGAAAGAAACATGACTTTTGCACCTAGGGAAATGTACTAGTGAATTTGCAGATCTTGGCCCAAATTTCTACGTAGATGCTTAGGCGCCTAGCTTTCATGAACCTCTTTGGGACTTCCAACACGTGGTAGCAGTAAGACGACACGTTTCTTCATGGATATGAGCCTTCCTTCTTCCTCCCTCTCCCTTGCAGCCAGGCAGGGCCAATTCCACACAGCACCATCAGAGGTGTGAACTCTCTCAGTCCATCTACTCTATGTAATGGTGATTTTTTTAAGCTTAGCTATGATCATGTTCATGGTAACAATTTTCTTCTAAGGCAGAAAAGAAAAATTAATTTAGACACATGTGATAGAACCCACAACTTAAATCACAAAATCACAACTTAAAGCCTGTCGTACACAGACACAGAGTTACTGCACCTCCCAGTCATACAACAGTGACAGCCCATTCACCATTCCTCCTTGCATGAAGGCTGAAAAAGAACAATTTTACCACCTGTTGCCATGGATGATTTTTAAGTTATTATCACAAGAGCACAAAAACAAAGACCCTAAATACCTGGGAACAAGGATTGCGTCCCATGTCTCACAGCTACCCCAAAAACCTTGTCATGTCATCTCAACTCTGTGTCTCACTTTCAAAATGGGGATAATGACATAACTGCCTTCCCTAGTAGTGACACTCAGACTTTGCAATCTGAGTAATGAACTCCAGTTCATTACTGGTGACATAACATTACACTATCAGAGAGCAGCAAGGACAGGACATATGGCTGTAGAGTCAGAAGAGACCACTAAGCCAGTTAGGCTAACTTCTTTTAAGGTTTGACACAAGATACTTTAAGGCATTACCACTTAAAATGCTGGGAAATTTTCTGACCGCTAAACACCCCTGAATCTTGCCACCCTATCCCTGTGGCCAACACTCTGCCTCTACCAGGTAATTAGCGCAGGGATTTAGTGATAGCATTGTTTGTTTGAGCATGACAGGTTTGTTTATAACAAAAATAGTTGCATATTTAAAGAAGGTATTTTCCTCCTACCACATAAAAGAGAATGAACGCGTAGCATCAGCACTTTCCCTGCCAGCAAATTAAAGATCCTGTAAGTAAGGCTGTAAGCATGGGGTAATTGTGTTGTCCTGTGTAAGAGAAGCTGTGAGATAGCAGCAGTCCATGCACTGCTGAGGGAGGGCAGGGAGCTGGGCTGGAGAGAGAGGAACAGCTCTGTGTCTCCCCTTGGTCACTGTCACCACATGAGATGGTGCCCAACTGGGATTATCTTCATTGCCGTCCTCCTGCAGCATAAAGCTGTTATTGCCTGAGAAATAGTTATAAGTTGGAAAAGAGGCTCAGTCATGAGCCTGACCTGGAAAACACCACACAGTGTATATGGGGGAGCTTCTTTATCACTCACAAAAACAAGCAACTCCTAACACTAAGTAAGGTGATTACAGGCAACAAGCAGCTGGGATGCTTCCTGCATGCAGCTCTGCAAATGCATCTTGATTCAAACACCAAGTCCATCAACCAACCCTATGCAGGGCATAGACACCCTTCCTTCATATGGCACGGATCCTAGAAATGAAGCAGTTGCCCACCATCCCAGTGCTGCATCCCCACACAGTTCAGACACTCTGACCCTGCTCTACAGTCTTGGAGCTTCCCCCTTCCCACACACACGCACAGCCCAGCCAGCACACCTCAACTGATGCACCCAGTACTCCTCCCAGCAACCTGACCACCATGCAGTACTCAAGACCCCTCTCCCCACAGCCCTGACCCGGGCCATCACACCTTAGGCAAGGCAGCCCAAGCCAGCCTCCCAACAAGCACGTCCCACCAGCAAAGGAGACTTCACTCCAGACACCTGCTGCAGCAGGGAGACTTGAGGGCTCTATTACAGCAGTGCATTTCTATGAACAACTCACTCACACAGTATGATCGTTATTTTTTTGTTGTTGTTCTGTATGAGGCATTTCCTTACAAACCTATGAACATTTCCTAAAAAAATACTACCATATTTTTAAACCAAATCAGTTTCCAGTTCTCCTCCCTCCCTAAACGTACCGAGGCCTTTCCCATACATAATATATGCATGTTTAATAATTTCCAAATACATACTAGTTTGAAAACTGCTCCAAACTTCATTGCTTCAAGACAGATCATGCAATTTTCATCCTACATGTGCAAAACCTAATGCAAAGATTGGCTTAATGAGACCCACATTTCAGAAGTCCAGATTCACAAGTTCCCAGGTGTCTTGGGCTTACCAGGGCAACCTAATGCTAACTCTTAGCTACAAAATCATGTTCTGAGTTTAAAGTGTAGAATACATCTAAATCGTGGAGGTATATCATTCTGTCCGCTTATTCCAGCTTCTACACTGAAAAAAACAGCACTGAGTTTGTATTAAAGAAACAACTATGTTTACCCCCACACACACACACATGTAAATAATGTAAGTGCTGGATATACTGCCTTATCCTTTGATGCTAAGGCAAAACAATATTTTGAACCACTACAGAAAATAGATCAACTGAATGAACCAGGAGCAAAGGATAGGTATCTACAGCTAGTGAGATACAGACCTTAAAGAAACGTTGTGAAAGGCTCTTTGGGTAGCTTTTGTATTTCAGTGTTTTCTCTTTAAATTATCTATAAGGCCGAGGGGGACAAATGGCAGGGTATATTTAAGAAGCGTGATCTATCTCCCTTTTAATTTTTAATTTCCCAGTAAAAGTGACAATGTTATCTCTAGAAACTCACTTGCTCAGGGGCATTTTTATACTCTCCAGCTTTGCATGAATTCTCCCTAGAGATCACAAGGCCCCCGGACTCCCATCTAGCAAACATCTGACTAAATTGCCTATTAGACAATAATGCCCTCCAGCAAGAGGGGAAAACACGGCTCTGTTCCAGTGCCGTCTTCTCCCCCCACCCTCCCCAATCCTCAGCACAGCACAGACAAGACTGCAACAGCCGCCTGTTTGGGGGTAAAAGTAGTCAGTGGGTGAGACATGACTTCTAAGAGTTCAGAGAGGCTCAGTGACACAGGGGGAAGCCTGCTTGAATAGGAATTTCACAACTGTTTCCTAATGTTTTAGGCCCTTGTTTCTTCTTCCTCTCTAGCTAGCAAGGACAACCCACACTACTGCAGGGTTAACCATTTAGCTGCTGTAGCCCACCATGCACTCTACAAACTGGCAAATTCAAAGCCCTTTAAAAGGGACTGGAGATGACACAGCAAGAGACAAATGTCAAACATGCCCCAAAAACACAGAAACCAGCCCCGCGTTCCCAGCATTAAACGTTCTCTGGCAAACACAGCCTCACACACAAAAAAGATCCCTGCTGGCCTCTCGTCTGCCAGGGCTTGTGTATCAGCACACGAACCCAGCAGGAAAGAGTCAGGAGGTCTCTCCCCATCTTTCACCCTCCTGCAAAAAAAAAATATTTCTCCAAAGGACTGAATATTTTCAAGAAGAGGGAAAACCCTTGCAGGAGTGAGGACAACAGCAATGAGTTTTCCACAGAGCTGTTGCTCTCGGTAGCTGTTCTTGGGGATTTACCTGCCAGCAATTCCAGCATTTGCATCCCAAACTGTACTCACCATCACTATTCCTGAGCAACCTGGTGTTGGGTGCATTCCCTCCTTGTGCAGCTATGCACTTTCCTTCACCTTCCTGAAGAGAACTGCTCTCCCTGAGAAGCTTCAAACAGAAAGCTTCCAATTTTTTTTTTTTTTTTTTCCTTCTGCCCTACCTTGCTGGAGACCATCCAGGATTTACAGTTCTGAGGCTGAATTCTTCTCTCTAAAGTAACAGCAATGAGTGTAAAGGAGCAAGACCCACAAAAATGAGCTCAGAATCTAGCCACTAGCCTTCTGTGCCCTGGACGAGCCAGGGATGCAAATGCTGCATGGAGAGTCGCTTTGCTCAAGGGAGAGGAAAGAGTGTGCTTCATGCAGCAGGAGCATCTCTGGCTGGTAGCCTCCAAAACAAACAGTACTGGGGATGAAAGAACCATGCCCTTTACACTGCTCTTGCAGTACACGTTTGCTGTAATCTTCCCAACACAGACTTCCACTAGGCTCCACAAAAAGAAAAGCACTTAAGACATTTCAAACATAAAGCAAAATGCATATGCATTACAGCGCAGCAACGTGGAATTGAACTGGCAGTGAAAGGGACAGACTGGATCGGTTAGAGTTATTTTATATCTGATTTCAATTATTCTGCTATGCAATGAGGTGAAGGTCACAGAACAATTTAGTGGCAGGGCTGCAGATGGATCCCAGGTGACTGACAACTAACCCCTCCTCCCCTCCAGCCCTGGCCTCTCTCTTAACTACCAAACAGCACAGGAGTCCCTTATCAGCAAGTGACAGATGCAAGTGGGTCTCCAGGATGGAAAAAGGAGAAAAAGAGGGTCCCCCAGGTTCTGAGGGGGATGAGAGGTTGCTGGAGACATCACTTTTCACCATCTACATTTCTTATTTTTCATTAGATTACACAGACCAATATACTTGGCTATTAAGCAGAAAGGCACCAAGGGACCCAAAAAAGACAAATTAATTCCTGATTTATGAACAGAAAACGCAATAACCATAAGGGGAAATCAGCATATTGCTCATGTACTAAGTGATCATTCCATAGACAAAACTGGGAATAAATCCAGGAATAAAGAATAAAAGCAGAAGTGCTGTGGTTGTAGTGCTGGAGGTCTAACCCACAAAGGAATATTATGGAGAGCACTATTAATTCAGTCACCTGGAGAAATAACAGTATCACTGCAAAACAAAGAGTATTTAGACTCACTGTATAGCAGGGCTAACCCAGACCAAAGGTTTTCACAATCTTAATATCAACAAGAATTTTGTATGTATGTACATATACTTACGTATGAGTACGTGTGTGTGTTTAATGTTTTTAACTTCCCATAGCATCTTCTGCTTCTCTAGTCCTCCACCCTCTCACGTCTCCACTAGTGAACCAGAATCCTGTTTGGAGCCTTCTGTTATTCCACACTTGACTTCCATGCACAGATCTACTACAGGGACCATGCAATGCTACACTGAGTGCTGAGCTATGGCAAGCTTATCTCAGCTGTGATCTAACTTTGATATAACTAACTGAGTGCTAGGGTAAGATGCACAGGGATCTAGGAAAAGCAGTTAGCTCTTACAGCTGAAGGATGGGATGCTGGAAGTTGTGACTGAAATGAGCAACAGCTCAGGGCTAAGGAAAGAGGAACTGCGGCAGTCTGACTTCTGTCAGCCAAGGAAAGGCCGTCACACAGTAAGGATATGCAGACTAGAAAGTGTTCAGATATGGCCTTTGAAGAAACACTTCTTAATACATAAACCAAACATGCAAAGCTAACTGGAGCATTTGTGCATGCTTAGCACATGGATAAAGTAATGAAGAAACACATGACAGAAGAGTGACAGAAGATTAATAACCAACAAGAAAGCACATGGAAACTGCTATACTGTATACAAGGGAAGGTAGTAATAGAAGCACAGAAAAAGTATAAAGTAAAACCCAGCTCATGGACATACGAGCTGGAATCCTAAATGCACAGTTTGACACCAATGTGCTAACAGTGCTGTGCTGGTATATTTGTGACTTGCCATAATGACTAATGAAAAAAAAGAAGTGACACATCTAACCTGGAATCACATCTATAGTTAAAAGCAACTTTGATAGGACAAGATGCCTGGTTCGTAAGAAATAGGGAGCCCAGTAGCAAAAAACACACTGATACATCTCAAATCATATCTGTAACACTTCCGATGAAGAAGCAAAATGGATGAAACATCAAGTATAGGGTGGCAACCCCATCAGCACAGCCATATCTTTCTGGAAAGAATCCTGTAGTGTCTACCATTAAAAGAAAGAAAGAAGTAAGAAATAACTCTCTCATACATGAAGCAAAGCTCCTACTTTAGGAAGGCAAACAAAACTCAGTTTTGGTTGTAGAGAAGACAGAGCAAGTGTCAATTAATCACCTAGGTACAATTAGTTATATACACTTCTTCATCTGGAAAAAATCCCTAAGTAAGGTAGGCACGCAACTATCTTCTGCAAATATGGTATCAAAAGCCAGATAAGGACACACAAATCCTAACAGTCATTCCACACCAGCAATACAGGATACGGACATTTTAGCTGTTCTACCTATAGCTATCATACAGAAAGACACACATTTCAGAAAACTTCATCCTGTTTGAAAAAATAAGTAGTAAAGAGACTAGAATTTAATCACCATCAACCAGGAAATCTCAATAGGCTCTACGAAGCTGGTGAATACCAGCCTTACTACTTACTACTACCCCACTAACATGTGAGGAAATTGAGTGACAGGTTAAGGGACTTGCCTTGAGATCAGACTGACCCAGTGGCAGAACCAGCAGCTGTGTGTCCAAATCCTGTGCTTTAAACACTAATGCACAAACTCATTTCCTGAACCCGAAACAGAAAGCCAGGTGACCTGCTCCTCAATTATCATAGAATGATAGAAAGTTTTGGGTTGGAAGGGACCTTTAAAGATCATCTAGCCAAATCCCTCTGCCATGGGCAGGCACATCTTCCACTAGATGAGGTTGCTCAAAGCCCCATCCAACCTGGCCTTGAACGCTTCCAATGATGGGGCATCCACAACTTCTCTGGGCAACCTGTTCCAGTACATCACCGTCCTCATTGTAAAAAATTTCTTCCTTATATCTAATCTAAATCTACCCTCTTCTACTTTAAAGCTGTTACCCCTTGTCCTGTCACTACAGCCCCTGGTAAAAAGTCTCTCTCCATCTTTCTTATAAGCCCCCTTTTAAGTACTGAAAGGCCACAATGTCTCCTTCTTTTCTCCAAGCTGAAGAACCCCAACTCTCTCAGCTTTTCTTCACAGGAGAGATGTTCCAGCCCTCTGACCATTTTCATGGTGCTCCTCTGGACCTGCTCTAACAGGTCCACGTCTGTCTTGTACTGGGGACCCCAGAGCTGGATGCAGTACTCCAGGCGGGGTCTCACAAGAGCAGAACTGAGGAGGAGAATCACCTCCCTCAACCTGATGGCCACACTTCTCTTTATGCAGCCTGGGATGAGATTAACTTTCTGGGATGCAGGCACACATTGGCGGCTCATGTCCAATTTTTCATCTACCAATATGCCCAAGTCCTTCTCTGCAGTCTGCTCTCAGTCTATTCATCCCCCAGCCTGTATTGATACTGGGGATAGGTGCAGGACCTTGCAATTGGCCTTGTTGAACTTCATGAGGTTCACATGGGCCCACTTCTCAAGCCTATCAAGGTCCCTCTGGATGGCATCCCTTTCCCTCTAGCAAATCAACTGAACCACTCAGCTTGGTATCATCTGCAAACTGGCTGAGGGTGCACTCAATCCCACTACCTATATCATTAATAAAGATATCGAACAGTACCAGTCCCAATACAGATCCCTGAGGGACACCGCTTGTTACCGATCTCCATTTGGACATTGATACATTGAATGCAACTCTTTGGATGCAGTTCCTTATCCATTGAACAGTCCATCCATCAAGTCCATATGCACTGCTTCAATCATTAAAAAAACTTTTTAAAATTAAACAGGAAAAAAGGCATTTAGAAATTGCACAAAACCCTGATTAATATCTCATATTTGAAAATAATATACAACTAGGATAGCCCAGGAGGCAAGATTCATTTGGGCCACATCTGCAATGATCTCACATCCTTCTCTTTCTTAGAAAGACGCTAAAATTAAAGGGATACAAAGCATCAAGGGAAATCCACCTGGGTATCAACTCCACCTCTGCTCTCCTCTCTCTAGGTCCTCTCAATGGCCCTTAATCCCCCACCCAGGCTCCATAACCTGTCCTCAGACCACACCTCCAGCAGCACTGAACACAGTTACTGTAATTGATGTGCTGCTTTTGTTAAGACCATGGTATCAATAAATGGGAGTAAAACAAGCTGCTAAGGAAGATGCAGGAAATTTATTAGAATGGATGCATGCAGTGGCTGGCATAATAACTGTTGATGGCCAATTCATAAATCACAGCTGGATTCTTTGGGAGAGTTGTAACTCCCAGGTGGCTTCCCTCATAAAAAAACAACAGTATGAGGAAACAAATGAGAGACTGCTGTTAAAGCCAGTGCAAAACCTTTGCTATGCCTGTCACAGCCTCAAAAGCTAACAAGGATCCATTAGTCTAAGTTACCAGGCTCAGAAGCAGCTAAAAATCCAGATGGAAATGTCAGACAACAAGCTCTCTCACCTTCTTTTCCAGATGAGTGGGAAGTCGCACCTCAGACACGCTCTCTGACCTCTCTCAAGGCCTGCAGTTTTAAGAGAGTCCAGTGACCCAGAAAGCAATCCAGTCCCTATCAAAGGTCACCCAGCACTTCAGAAGCACCCAGTCCCTGCAACAATATCACACGCCTAGCCAGCACATTGAGACTGCCTGCACCCAGTACCGCAACCCAGGGCCGCTGAGGGAGTTATGACAGCAAATGGCAGCCCTGCAGGTCCTGGCATGAACGTGACTGCACGCAGGCTGTAGAAGACAATCCAAAAGCACAGCCGTGTGGCTGAGCAACCCAACCAGCCAAATGTCATCCTGCTTTCAAGGTGGCAGGCCCACCCAGAAGCAGGTCTGCATCATCCTCTGCTACGCTAGCCCCGCAGCTTGGTAGGCACAGTCTTTGCAGTAGCCCAGAAGCAGAAGTGCTGCACTGTTTCAGTTGCCCCATCTTCTCCCCAGGGCAGCCACAACGGTCTCATTACCTGCACTCTGTCCCCAGTACCGTCTAAAATGTAAACATTAGGGTGGTGGTGCCCTGGCCCATTCCCTCTGGCTTTCACAAACCCCTGGGATGGGTAGGGTCCCTGACCACAACATGCTGGTAACCAACTATCCCATGCTTATCACGTGGATGAACTGGAAACCTGGGGCATCAGTTTGGGCTCCTGCCTGAACTGATCCCTGGAGTCCTTACCTGTTCTACATGCTCTTTCTCCCATATCCATATCTGTGGTGTCTGATCCACATCAGCAGTGATGAGAGGGTAAGGAGGAGGACAGAGAGGGGCTTCAGAGATGACAAGTGTTCCATGTAAATTTTTAATGGCAATAAATGTGTTTTATTTTTATGATGATTTATTAATGTGCTTATAAATGTGTAGACAGGCCTGAGGTATCATTCCATTGTATTAGAGGTTGTTGCTGCTTGCAGCTGGGGGTGATAAACAGCACCTCCTATGCAACAGACTCAGGAGACTTCTTGTTATGCAAACAGTTTACACTTTAGGGCACTGCATTGCTTTAGGACCAGGACCATGCACTGCAGCCTGACAAGCTGTAACTGCTACACCCCACTTCAAAGCCTTCTTTTCTCCCTAGGGTACCACCAGGAATATCTACAGGTTCATGCTGTAGGTTGAGGCTGTCATGGCCAGATCTCATTTCAGTCCGTATTCACAGGCCAGTCTCCTTCTTGAGGGGTCCATCTCACACATTACCAGTCTGGCTCCATGAGGACCATGTAAGTATTTCCAACTGTGCAACACTGTTCACTGTATCACAACGTATTGGCTTACCCAGCAAGACATGAACTCAGGGCTGCCTGTTTCTCCAGCATGTGTTGTAACAACACTACCATTTGGCACTTACGCAGCATCTTTCATTTAGGAATCTCAGAACGCCTTTTAGCAGCATCATTATCCTCACTTTCCTTTCTTCATGTAAGGAAATAATTCACGTAAGTCCAAAAAAGTGTAAATCACAAAATGGGAATGGGAAAAAGACTCATCAGTTGCTCCACAGTCTGGATCTACTAGATTATTCCTCAGTATATCTTACAGGCAAGAAGAATTAACAAGGTGCATACTCTGAAGATCTTATAGCACTTAAACACTATAAGCTTAATCCAGTTTTATAAACCATTATCCATGAAACTGAGGCACAAGGATGGCAACTAACTTGGCTAAGGTCCTACAACCATTTAGTGTCAGAATCATTCAGTTTATAAACACACCAAGGAAGATAAGCAACACCACTGTTGGCTTTACTGTTACAAACAAAAAATGCTAGTTAATAATAAAAAGCTCAGGAACAGATACTAATTCCTGTTCAATACATAAGCGATGAGACCATGCATCTACCACCACATCCCTTATGCAAGGGCCTTTTGTTATTTTGGGATTTTTTTTTAAATAATTTCTGTTAGGAGATCCTAGGTATGCAGGCCACTTTACTAAGAGATTTACACCTTTCATTAAGGCAAGAGCAATAGACAACAGTCACAACAGAAATATCACAAAAAGGGCCACGGTAAAGAATGAGGCATATATATATTGACAGAAAAAAAAATGTTGATGCCATGGGCTCCCTCCCAGGCAGTTAGTACCTGATAACATTTGTACCTTGAGCACACACTGCACACTCCTGACTCACAGTGTGCAACTCTGACCTAAAAGCTGAGGCTCCAAAGGTAGTGGCTATAGCTGCTGTGTATATCATACAGCCTTGAACATGCAATGAGTAGTCAGTCAATAATAAATAACTGTAATAGATTTGATTGGGCTTGTAAGTGCTCACTTTTTAAAACCATCCCAATTTAACTTTAACTCTGATCTCTCTGGTTTGTTTTTTTCTTTCCTTCCATGCTGCTAGCTTTGATGTCGAAAGTGAAGGAATAAGGGCTTCCAGTACCACTGCCATCAAGGTAATAGACGTGACAGACTCAGGCTTACCACTGACTAGGTTATTGATTAAAATTTGTCAGAAGATGCTTTGGAAAGGCTGCAAGAGGTTTCAAACAGGAAAAAAAAGAGAAAAGTAAAATGTATTTCACTCCCAGAAGTGTATTTCAAAAGACTGAAGGTCAATTATCCCAGCAATTTACAGCCAGTCTCAACAATTTGGCTTGATTAGGGAGTATAATACAATAGGGGAGTTCTCACTCAATCTCCCTACCCTCCCTTCTTTAGCAGCAGGTTTGAATGTCAGAAACAGCAGAAAGCGCGGGGCACCTATATTACTGACTAAAGCAGTAAACAAGCATTTGTCAGTGGATCTTGGCAACTGCAGACTTAGAGAACATATGCTAACTAGCAAGCATTGCAGGAGGGTTTAAAAGCCTGAAAGATTGGGTTGGTGACAAATCAGCAAACAGGAGATGGACGCTTTAATCACCAAGGAGGTCATTTGATTGGTGGGGATTATCAGTTATTGGAGGAAGATGCACAGAGATTTGGCAGTTGGAAAGTGGATTGGTACGGAAAAATTGACAGTTTTGCACAATCTGTTCATCCCTCACCTCTTTCCTTCCGCACTGACCTGCCAGAGCCACTATGTTTGCCTTCCCCAGGCTCCGCTGCTGTAGCCAGATGCTCTTCCGCTCACACCGTGCTGTGCCACACACCCAGCCTGATACCATCTTAGCCACCAGTATTGGATCTGTTCCAGTTCTTCCAACTGATTGTTTTACCCACTGTTACTACCTGCCTTGTGAGTAGTTATCACATCCTGGATGGGTGAAACAAGGCTGCCAACCTGCTCTCACCAGCAGCCAGATACACCGAAAGGTTGTGAGCTGGTATGTTAGTGACGTTACATACAAATAACTGGGTTAGTAGCTTCCTGCTGCCCCAGCAAAGCATTCTCATATACCCATGTCAACCTTAAAAAGGCCAAAACATGTCTATGGTGCAAATGCTTTGTCTACTGATTACAGCAAAATGCACACACATAATGCCTTCCCACCCAATACAATTATAAACCCATTAGGCATGCCTCTCCCTGCCTCTGTGCTAAAGGGGGTGATGAGCATTTTCTGTTCATTCCTTCCTTTCATAGGTTATCAGCTGCTCACTTCCTCTCTCCTTAGAGCAAACAAGAACTACAAAATCTTTCTGACCCAGAGCACACCGATGGTTTATTTCAAATTGTTTTAAGCTTCCATTCCCCCAAATGCACAAAGCTGTCTTCCTCCCACAGGGGAGCAGAAGGGGTTAAAAGCCCACTCTTATTCTCCTTGATGGAGGCCATCCAGCCATGACCCTGGCTGAGTGGCAGACACATACGAAGTAGATTATCAATAACTCTTCTTTCTACCTTCTTTCACCCTCTCTCTATACAACATCAATGAGCTGGAAAATGAAAGGAATAATGCAGGTTTAAGAGGCCAATAATTAGGTCACAGCTGATCTCAGCTCAGATCAGCTGACAGCTGGTGCCTATCCTGCCCTAGCGAGCAGGGGGGCTTTCAGGACTCCCAGGTTTAGGCCAGCCTCCCCTTCTCTCTCCACTCTACCTCTTTGTTCCTAAACTCCCAAAAAGCAAGAATCGACAACTGTAATGCAAATCTACTAGGTTTCCATCCACAGAAGTTTACACGGAGAAATTACTTTGCTTGCTTTTGTCCTAAATTACCTTAAATCCTCTTTCCTGCTGCCTCACCACCACTGTGTCAGACCAGCACCACAGCCAAGTTACTGCTCCTGTGCTGTCCCCTTCCTCCCACAACTCCATCCTGCCCACTCCCGAACATAATCTCAATGTTTGTTTGTTTTAGCTTCCATAATCCTGTTGTCTTGGAAATCTCCTCACCATAATCCTGCTTTTGTCTGTCAATACAATTTGTTTGCTGTGGGGAGGAAGGGAAGTAAAACGTTGCTGGGAATGGAGAAAGCCTTTGCTGCTGTTTTTTCAAGGCTCTACCCATTTTCAAACACATCCTGGGAGATTTGGCACTGCTGTCCACTCCACATCTGAGAGGGAGGTCACAGCCTCCAAGATGAAGAGTTTGCTGAGTCAAACCAGTAGCTGCTGCAGAATTAATAGCATGGTAGCAAGGACGTGTTGTTATACATGCCTGTAAACACTAGAGGGAAAGCGGGCAAGAAAGCAAAGCAAAGGAAGAAGAGAAGCTCCACTCTCCCTTGATGAAGGGTTTGCACTGTCATTTTTACCTGCGCAAAAGCAGGGGTAGAAGCCGAGGAGTGGGGTACCGCTGTAGGCAGTGACACACAAGGGAGGAAAGAACAAAGCCTGTATCACTTGCACACTAACACAATGGTGATGGGCAGACAAACAAACTGGTAATTGATTGGTAGGAGCTGTGGCAATTTTGTGTGTTTGCATGAATAAAGAATCAGCTTAATCAGACTAATTCCTTCCAGTCAAAACACAACATGGGCTCCAGAACTCACAGCAAAACTCCGCTGCATCAGCCAAGTTTCACACCAGAACAAAGGGGCTACGAATTCCACCCAATTTGGATGCAAAACTGAGAGTCAGGCCAATTGCCCGGAAAACACTTCTGAATTCAGACAACCACCCACTGAAAAAGGAAAACAAATCGTGAAAGTAGGCGATGATTGTATGATTTGAGGCTTGTTGGCAAACATTTCAAAGAAAGATATGGTACCTGAGCAAGCTGCTCCTCAGGTCTGTTGAAGTGGACAGGAAAAGAGGGGCCTGCATGCCATTCCAGGAGTGAAAGAAAACCCAAAGCAATGCTTTCAAGAGATTAAGAAAAGTATCATTAACACCCCTTTCCTCATGCCAGCTCTCTACCTCAGGTCTCCTACTAGGAAAGGAAGTATTAAAACGTTGCATTCAGAATATCCCTCCCTCAGGGGAAGTCTGGCTCAAGCTCTTTGAAGAGAAAAAGGATTTTTGGATTTACACTGAGCTAAGCTTGAGACCCAAGCACTTGGGATGCTCAAAGCATATTCAGATCAAGTTGCAGATGCTTTCATCCTGCACTTCCCATTGCAAGCCTTGCTCTATAAAACATTTGTGTCCATTTTTTCCCAAAGTACATCACCTGAAAAAGTGCATTCTGGGAAGCATCACTCAAGTGAGTGATTTCCTCACTGCAATTTGGATTTCAGTCTGTAAGGTTTGTTTGGAATATTAAGGGTTAAGTCAATTAACTACAGAGTTCAGCTTACTGGAGATTTTAAGGCAGAATAAATACTCAGAACCCATAAATCAAATAAACAAAAGGACAGCAAGCATTATTAAACAACTTCTGCATCCTTAAAGCAACATGGAGGGGATTCCCAGACTAAAGGTTACTAATGCAGAAAGATTCTAGGAAAGGCAGTAAAGACTCTAGGAAAGGCATTTTATGAAGATGTTTATAAACTTACATGAGCACAGTACAAGAGGGCATTCATACTATGGGAACTTACAGCCAAAACCAATGCTGCACAACCAGGGCTTTCTGAAGGGGCTGGAACTTTGAGGAAGGAACTGTGTGCAGAGCTTGAGACAGCAGCTGGGACACTAAGCAATTCCAGTACTGCAGGAGTGGCCCCTTCCCACACTAGTTTCAAGTAGATCAGGAACCTGTTATCCACCAGTTTATTCTAGAATCTGTTGTGGTTTAGCTTCTCTAAGTGGGAGACCACTTTCATCCACCTGTCCTCACCTACCCAGGGCTGAATCTCTGGCATTTATCATCTCACAGCAGTGTATCACACTCCATTTAATTTCTGACCAGTCATCATCTAAAGATATGCAGCTTGATGTTGTATGTCTTGAATCAAATGGAGTATTTCCAGATAAGTCGCAATGTTTTGCACTTATTTGCTTCAAAATCTGGTATAGATTCTCCCACCTCCTCTGGCAGGTCAGCCAGTATTGTTATGCCCATTGCAGAGATGAGGAACCTTAGTCACAGAGCGGGGAAGCATCTCTTCCTCTAGCTGTGGCAGAGCTTGGTAATCAGGTAGTAAGGAACTAGAACTTTAGCCTGGAGAAGAGGAGGCTCAGGGGAGACCTTATCGCCCTCTACAACTACCTGAAAGGAGGTTGTAGC
>VYZW01040854.1:75653-119040 GCA_013401315.1 Balaeniceps rex | reverse complement strand
AATTCCTATGGAAGCTGCACATCACTGGCAGAGATGCTGTAAGTGACCACATCCACATTCATTTAAAAAACAAGGTCAAGTGTAAGCACTAGAACTTAATATGTTCTAGATTGTTCAGAGAAAAGACAATGTTCAAAAGAGGTAACTTTACAGCAGATTTCTTTACCACTAAAAATTTCCATGTGTTTTGCACCCAAGATTATAATAAAAAAAGATTACAAAATGCCTTATGTTTATTGTTTACACATTTGCGAACAGTCAGCTGTACTGCTTCACATACTGCTACAACTTTCCTGTTCCTTAATGAAAAAACAAAAACATTTACCTTTTCAACAATGAAAGTTGCTATGATTCTGGAAGGGGTTACTTCCCATTAATTTAAAAATTAGCTGAATTCTGTCCAGTTGCAGTGTTCCTTTAGAGCAATGACTCCAGGTTTGTAACAGGACCGTGTGACTGCAAATCAAAACTTGGAAGATAATGAACCTAGATAGAGCAAAGATTGCTTCTTATGAGGAGTGCCGAGCCAGAAGTTTCCAATGCTTTTCCACTGACAGAATTACAGGAGTCCAGAGAACACATTCACACCCCCACCACAAGATTTTAATTGAAAAAAAAAAATATATACACACACACACGGGCTGCCGATAAGAATATTTTGCAGTCATTAAGTACTAGTCAAAACCAATAAGCTAAAGAGTACTCGTGTCTCTTCCTTGCATACCTCTAGCCTTCTAAATAAAGAATATACAGGCTCTCAGAGCCTGGAATAAACACACACTCACGTGAAGTGCTTCAGGAGTAGGTGCTCTCCTACATCCATACAGAGTAAAAGAAGTCAAAGTGACAAATACTTAAAATTCAACATGTAAGGCATACAGAGTTAAAACGTATCTTTTAGGCTTCCTTGAAGCATCTAGAAAGAACTGAATTCTGAAACAGATCTCATTTACAGTCTAGATAGCAAGTCAGCTCCTCCTATGGGGTAATTGCATGGTAGCTTATTATAGCTATCAGCTTAATTACAAAACATTCCAAGCAACAGTAATACATTTCACTGGTAAAAGCAAAATAAGCTATTACTACTCCAGCGAACAAGGTTCAGTCCTCATTTTGATATCCTTTCCCCACTTGCAGTTCCTGGTCCACCCAACCCAGGCCTGGTATACACCAACCACTGGTATCTTCCGACTGAAGAACACAGCTCTGCTAAGCTGATCCTTTCCAATACAGTTTCAGACTACATATACCCTGGAAAATTTCTTGCCTGTGGAGAAATAAACGAACATGGGATAAACAGAGCATTGGGAATCAAAGAGAAAGAAAATGGAGAGGTGGCGTGTCAATGTCAGACGAATGAGGAATTGAAGGGCATGGACCCTTCCGCTTGGGAAGCGCCATGAGTGAACAGAACCCTCACTGTCGCACAGGGGCAAGAGCGCAGGGACTTTTTGGCATAGACACAAGAGTAAGACATCATGCAGCATGAACAGTGAGCTTCAAGGAGCCTGCTGATAAGCCCTCACAGCTTTCTAGCAACACGGATTTTGACTTCAAATGCTTCCCTTTTTCAGTAATACTGAGTCACTGGCAGAAAACTTCACTATTGAAAGTGTCATTGCTATACTGGACATTCACACAAAGCGGTTCCCCAGATAACACCGCATCGATGAATCTCTTGGAAGTCTTATGATCCAAAGAATTAAAGAGACCACTGTTATTTATCAGGAAGATGCACACATACCATACCATATGCCCGCACCCAGACTCTGAGGGGTGGCGTATAGCACCCAGCACACAGGAGGAATTATGCTGTTGGGGGATTTGGAGAAGCTTAAGAATATGGAACAAAGTACACAGGAAGAAAAAACCTAACTGATGTAAAAACATTTATCTTGTTGCGGGTGTTAGACATAAACTGGACAATTTGAAGCCCAGCCTCAAAATCCTGGAGCACTTGTACAATTCAGTAAGCCCCAGTTTATAATGGAAGTTCAGTCCTGGGTCCAGCGTGTAGCAAGTCTCTGAAATTCACCCACTGGGAACTATTCCTATCTAGAAATACCGAGTATACTTGAAATTAGCATGATAATCAGTTGTTTTTCAAAAACAGCTTTTAAGATTTTGAAACCAAATGTTTGATAATCTTCTGTGACTTAAGACAAAATGTCCTACAATGCACACACAGACAGGAAAACAGCGTAAAGGGAGGGAAGGCTGGATTAACTGTCAACAGACAAATCTTTGCCTACCAAATTACTTTGTTTCTGTATTTTTATAGGCACTAAACCAGTAACCAATTTTCTTTCCACCCCAAATTTCCAACTGGAGCAACAGAGAACTGGGACACTGGAGCTAACACTCAAACTAATGAGTTGTGACAGATATGACCCTGAGATACCGGAACTTTTTACTCATGGACAGCTGCCTAAGCTAGGGTTGTACTGTTTAGGACAGTCTGCACATTTTTTTTTTTTTCCCCCCGAGCTGTTTATTTCCACATGACTTTCATCACCAGCATTAGCTTGTATGGATCGGCATCTACTGCAATAGGATCACCAAGTAAGCTTCTGAACTGATATGTTTTTCCTCAGAGTCTGAATGTTACATACAGTACTGCACACAAACAGACGCTACAATTGTGGATACAGCAGAAACATATAAAAAAAAAGAAAGAAAAACACACAAGATCAATTCTCATTTTTGTTTTAATTGCTAGTAAGAGTGTTTGGTAACTCCTGTAAAAAGCTTGATGTTGCAAACTACCAGATATTTTAGTGCAATTGTTACTGAAAGTGCTCTCACTAAGTGTGTTTCATTGATTGGGAAATGACAGTATCATGCAGGGAGAAGAGAAGTGATGTTTGCTCGTATTACCTAACAAGATAAAAGAAGCTGCTTGTTTAAGCATTGTTCAGAGATGCTTGAGATTTGGAAAAAAACATACAGGAAGAGAGACAAATTGAAGAGTCCTAATACAGCAAAGGAGACAATTTCAACTGTTTTTAATATAATACAAAATGCTCCTAGCTGCCACAGAAAACTTCATCCAAATTCAGTTTTAAACTGGAAAAAAACCTCAGGCCTTTACTTGACCTCTTTAAGATTTCTACCACTTCTGGAATGTTACCAAATCATCTGCCCTAAGAAACAGGAAACAAAACAGAAGCAAACGGGTCATCCGTCATCCCAGCACTCCTCGCTACCACTAATCCTAGAGCAGATCCAGTGAATTTAGGAAAAGTAGTGTGCAAATTAGATTTAAAATAGATACCGTTTAAACCCAGGCCTACAGTATTTGATGTAATTAGTCTCAGACATGGAAGAAAAGTGGATCTTCCAGATTTGAGTAAGTTTGATAAAGAACACTCAGACATAGTTCTTAAAGAGCACTGTAGCTGGATGAAGCCCCTAATGAAAGCAGTTTTGTGAGCCCTCAATAATAGTGTCAGGATGCACTGACTGAGGTGCTCTAAAATTTGAGCGTCTTCCAGTCTTTCAACACACTTTCCCACAAACAGCAACAATACATGTTAAGAATTTCTTTACAAAAAGAGCATCTTTATGTAACATCATATAATAATAATAATATCACAGAGGAGCTGGGAAAGGTACAACAGCACAAGTCAGCAATCAGAGCACATACTGAGGCTTGTGCTTTGGTAGTTAGCCAGTAACAAGACATGTCCATAACATCGTATTTGCTTTTTTAAACTCTTCTATCTAGAAGTACCCCCCCCCCCCAAAACCCACCTGAGGGGTCAAATCTTTAAAGAGCTATAACATAATAAACGGTTCATGATAATCAGGACTGTTACTGTAGTTTTGTTTAGGGCACCAACAACCTCTTTGACATTGCAATGCAGCTCCTGAAGGAAAAAAGTTAGTTTTTCAGTCTGGGAGACACAGGGCACATCTGTAAGAACCAGACTCGGGGAGTCACACGCTGGCTCTGCCCAGTGTCTAGAAACCATATGCTTACATTAATGCAACGCTGCGCAGAAGTAGGGCCTGGGCATACTCACGTTGTGAGGCACGTCAAGAGCTTCTGGGTCAGAAATCACCAGATGGGAGTGCGGACAGGGCGCCTGTACTTGGCCATTGCTATCAAGCAACACCATTTTCAAGTAATTTCACAGAACGAAGGGAGGATTGTGAAGCGTGATTCCCTACTCTGAATGAAGACCTTGCCTAGCAAATTTGGCGCTGCAATGACCAGAAACTAAGCGGAGGACTAGAAAATCCATGGTTTGAGTCAGCCGGGTCCTCAGAGCGCCCTGCATCGCAACCAGATACAAAACTGCGGGCAGCCAGAAACCGGCACGGTTCTGCCGCCTGGGTTGAGCAAAGCGGGAAGGCGGCGACATGGGGAAAAAGAGCGGCCGCTCTGCTCGCTTTCCACCCTCCTGCCCAGGCAGCATGTGCGAGGGAGGGCAGCCCGGCGGCGGCCGCGGGCCGGAGGATGCTCGGCGGCGGCAGGCGGCCCCCGCCCCCAGCATGCCCGCCATGGCCACCCCCCGCGCCCGCAGGGNGCTCCCGGCCCCGGCCAGGGGAAGGGAGCCGGGGTCGGCGGGGACAACCCGGCTCGGCGCCCCCCGGATGGAGCGCTCCGGCGGCGGGCCCGGGGGGGGGCCGGTGAGGCGGCGCCAGGGCGCCCGCAGAGGTGACCCCCTCCCACCCGCCGTGCCCACCTTGTAGGAGTCGGTGGCGAGGAGGATGTTGAACTCGGCCCCCGCCGCAGCGCACTCCATGTCGCCGAGCCCGAGGAGGCGCCACCGCCGGCACGGACAGGACTGGGCTGCGGCGCCGCCCGCCGCCGCCAGGCGCTCGGTGCGGGGGGAGAGAGGAGAAAGAGGGGACGGGGCGGCGACGAGGGGATTACGGCCGGGGGGCGGGGACCCCGCGCGGCCTCCTGCGCCGCTGATTGGCCGCACGTCTCCGCCGCCGAAGGAGGTGCCGTGAGGTCACTGCGCGGGTGGGGCGGGGCCAGGGCGCCAGGCAGGCTCTGATTGGGCCCGCCGCCTGGCCGGTGCAGGGGAAGGGAGGAGGTAGCCGTGACATCGCCGGCGGCGGGGAAGAGCCCCGTGCCGCACGTTCTCTTTCATTGGATTCCGGGCGGAGTGCACGAGGGGCGGGGCCGGATCGGTGACGTCACCGCGCGGCCCGCGCGCGGCTCTCTCGCTATTGGCCAGCGGCGCGGCGGCGGGGCGGGTGGGACGCCCAGCAGAGCGGGCGACGCCTCCGGCGGCGAGCGACGAGGGGGCAGCCGGAGGGGGGGGCGGGGGCGGTGTGCGCGTGCGCATGCGCGGGGGGCTCCGGTTTCGGTTCTCTGCGGCCACCGCCTCCGGGCGGCCTTTACGGGAAAAGGCGGGGGGCTGGGCCTCGGCAGGCGTGCCCCGAGGTGCCCTGCCCAGGGTCGGCTGCTCCGCCGGCAGTGCGGCGGCCGTGAGGGAGGGCTGGCTCCCCGCCGTCCGACCAGGCGCCTCCCCGTTCCCTCAGGCCGCGAGGAGCCTGGCGCCCTGAGCCGCACCGGCCGGTGTCAGCCGGAGGCGGGGCTGTGGGAGCTGCCTCGGGGGGAAGGTGCCGGCAGCCGCGCGAACAACTGCTGGAGGGTGGGAGGGCAGGGCTGGCTGTGGGGGCGGCTGCCCGGCGGGCGTGCGGCCTGGCCTGGCCTCGCCTGCCCCGCGGGGCGAACGGTCCTCGCTGGTGAGGGCCGAGCCCGTGAGGATGGGATGGTGCGGAGGACGAGTCCCCCAGGAGGGACACAGGTCCAGCTAACAGCGGGCCTGCCACCTCACCCATGCCAGGAGAGGACAACTGCAGCAGCTATGGGTGACGCAATAGCTAAGCTTGGGTCAGGGCCTTTGGGTGTGCGTCAGGAGGGGGGGAAGGGGCCAGGGACACATGCTGGGGGGAAGAGATGGGGTAACAAGGCGGAGAACTTGGGGAAAGTCGAAAGCACGTGAGCGCTTGAAGAAGAGCTGCAGCTGCTGTATGGAGAATGGTGACCGAACGGCGAAGTGTGGGAGCTGCTGCTCCAGCCAGGCCTCCTGTTGTCAAGGTGCTGGGGTTGCTGTATGGGACAGGACTGCCTGGCCTTCCAGAGCATCAAAATCTCTGTCTCCACCTCCACTGTTCAGAACCAGTTGCTCCAGTGGAAGGATAAGATACTTTTCTGTAGAACAATACTTCCTAGCCCTCTTCTAAGTAGGTGTTGATCTGAAATGGCACGGAAGGATACATATGCCTTCCAAAAGCTTTGTTTTATACTCATTGTAATTGGTCTCCTAATCTGTGTGAATACTTGATGGTTTTGAATTGTGTTTAGCTATTCTTTGAATTGTTCTGTGACAATAGGAAACACTGCTTCTGGAGCAAGTAGCAAATATGGTTTCTGGCACAATCATGGCTCTTTCATGATAGGAAGATGGTCTTCCTGCTCTCTACTAATTAGATGTATGGAAAAATAATAACATTAAATATTAACCATACTACTGATTGGTACTGCATTAAAAAAGCTGCTTAATTAGCCTTTTCTGTAAAACCATTGGTGAATTAACACTTAGGTTGACATTTGATGATACACAAATCCAAACTCAAAATTGTATAACTAATAACTGTTTATTAAGGTGGTTCAGAAAAGATGGTTTTCACCAGTCAGATTTTTATAGAAATGTGTATATCCAAGAAAATTGCAAAGAATAAGATCAGGTACAGGATCCAGATATTTTGGACCTGGTTCTACATCAGTCCTGGTTGATCCATCATTGCACTGTGAGCCGCATTCTTTCAATTACCCTTGTGTGCCCCTGTTGACTTCAGCATGCTCTTGCTTTATGCCATTTCACGTGAGAGAAGCACCAGGTCTTTTGTTTAATTGTGACTGCTTACTATTAAACCATTTTCTTACTGTTTAAAAAAAAAGGTAAACACTGACAGCTACTAGCAATAATGAAGCTATATGAAACTACTTTCATTAGTTTTCTCAGGAGGGAAAGGGAGCAGTGAAAAGTCAGCGAAACAGTTGGAAACATTAAGAGAATATGTGTATCAGGAGTTTCCTGTATGCTTCCCTCTGCCAGCTTGTCTGTGTGCTCTTCTGCAACAAAATCTGGGAGTAGCAATGGTAATTGCTATTATTGCTATTACCCAGCATGAACTTGCAACTAACTCTTCTCCAGTCTGTCCTGTTCAGTCCCATGGACACAAAGTTCTCTTCTTATCGTTACTTCCCCATCACAGCAAAAAAATCTGAAATTTCCATTTTCTTTCTCAGGGCTCTCTGTAGCTCTTCCCCTTCTTATCTCTTTGTCTTGTTTGCTGCTGCATAGCCGACCCAGTCTGCTCTCTTCCATTAGCAAAACTTATCCTAAAGTGCTATTTACTTGCTAGTCTAGAAAGCTGCTCTCCACGTCCTCCTTAAATACAATATGATTTTTCTGAAGTTGTTTAGACTTGACTACTCCTTAATTCCTTCTGAGGATTCCTTTTGTGGAGTGTCCCATCAATGTGACAACATGATTATGGGATAATTTGAAATTATCTTTATATAAAAATCTCCCTTGTTTTGTCCCAAAACTTTCTTCTGTGATGTCATTTACATCAGAATTTTCCCCCTTATCACATCCTTTATCTGTGTATTTTTCATGGTGAAATTTCTCTGCTGCAAGGGACAAATCTTAATTTTTGTTTGGAAAGTCTATTTTAATATAAGGCAGATTAGTAAAAAGAAAAAAATAAATTATTTTGATCAGATCAGTCTTTTATATTAACTGTTGCAAGAAATTAGAAAAGTCAGAGGAATACTACAGGGCTTGTTATTTTTTTAAAAAAATGACATTTGTCACTACAGAATTCTGCTGATATATCTTCAAGCCTTCAACAGAATAATTAATGATGATTGGCTCAGAAATTTTGTCAGCATCTTCCTCCTCCTCCTGCTGGCTCTTTCTTGTATCTTATGATGTGCCAGAACTTGAATAATGGTTTAATTTAGCTCATATGTACGTATCTAAAGCTGTATCTGTAATGAAATGTTGTAAAGTTAGGACACTTCAGAGTATTAATAGAAAATGGTATTATGCTAAACAGAACTATATTAAATCAGAGTTTGCTGGTGAAGAGAACATATTTTAAGTTTGGAAAAAATTAAATACAACTCTTGCAGCAGTAGATGGTGGGAGTATAGTTACAACAGCAGAAGAGAAATAATCCTAGGAACCTCAAACACTCAATTTCTGTGCTGTATTTGTCATCTATTATCTGTGAAACTGACTTTGGACTATTCACCTGGCTTATTGAAGTCAGGATTTATAAAGTATGTGGGGCTTAACTTCTCTCTTCAGACGGAACCACACCAAGAAATCATGTTGTTCAATTTAAATGCAAGTTCAGCTAAATTGTTTCTGATACCATTTAGCCTACTGATAGAGTTGGAGTTCTTCAATAATTATCTTCTAACATTTTCCTTTGGCACGTGAGAGATTTGTAGAGGTACTCATTTTAGGTATTTTTAATAACCAAAGCTCTAACGGTAGCTTTAGTAAATTTATATTAATCCCGGGACATGTTTTGTTCCCCAGGGATTTCTGAGAATAAATGATATTCTGCGTAACAGAAGTGTCCAGTCAGCATTTTATGTATATAAAGTCTATAATGTAGTCTGCTGCTGTATTTGGAGGAAAGCTATTCTGCAAATATGTCCTCAAGTTGATGTCTTAGGAGGTATATAAGGACAGCCAAATTACGATGGATATTGCATTACATCCCTTCTTCAATCGCTATTGCAAAACTTGATATTTATTTCATCTAGCCATGAGAGTCTCATCACAGTTGCATAGAAGATCTATGTGACTGAAATTTCTGCACACACCATGGTTATGCACAGAGGGTGAATTTTTCCCCCTAAAGAGTTTCTGGTTCTTTTGGTCAATAATTCGGAGCCTGAACCAATCCCCCGTGCTCCCTTTATCTTCGTGATAATTCCAAGGCATATTGACAGATGAAATGTCAACATCACCTCTTAATACTGTTATTTTTCTGTTCAAATATGCTCGCAAAAGAACAGAATTTTAGCTGTATTCCTTTGTGCTTTAGGTTTGGTGCAACTGGTGTTTATGGTGGTGTTTAAGCTTATAATGATTGGCAACAAGTCCCTCGGTGCCTGACAGCCTGGCTGGTATTGCTGGAGTGTATCAGACATCTGTCACTGTCCACCTCGGTGCATACAATTCTTCACTGTGGAGTTATGAGGAAAACAGAATGAGTCTGTAGACTTTTTTCCAAGGCTAAGTCTCCTAAATCTCCTTTTATCCTTCCTAAAGCTTCCCATCCTCCACCATTCTGCAGCATCTGAGTGTTTCCTCTGTGTTCTTGTAGTGTTCTTTCACCTTGGATACCTGGCTGGGACTCCAGAGTTAATCAGTGCATAATTGGTTAAGATGATGTAAGTAGATTTTAGTGGGCTCGAGAATTTAATTCTCATTGCTACACAGTATCCATCAATAGTCTTGTTAAATAGTATCCCAATCACAAGGAATCATGGAGAGGTAGATTATTTTGCATAGAAGTGAATAAAAAAATCCTGACACATCATTTTAAATCATACTCAGTGAATGAAGCAAGCCTAGGATTTCTCCCCTGTAGTTTATCCAAAGGCTTGTGTAGAAGTCTGATTAAATCATAACTCAAAACACTCTTCAAAAATTATGTGTTATGCAGACTATATAAATAACTGACTATAATGTGTATGAACAATAAGAGGAATTGCTTTATTTATGCAGTATATAGGACAAGGTTAAATCCAGTGCAAGGTTCTGTTTACAGGAGATGGCAGATTCTTCTGGTGAGCAGTCACGCTAGATTATATGTAATTTGATACTTAGATCTTTCGTCTGTGCATGTGTATATATATAAACCCCCCTAATATTCTGTTGAAATACTGCTTGAAGGTCTGCCATCTGAAGTTCGTGTTCAGTCCGTGGCATAGCATCTCTTTTCTGAACTCCAGCTACCAAGAGGTGTTTATATGACTGCAGGACCTGGGTCAGAAGATTCACAGCTCAGCACAGCTAACCTTCAAATGTTTGTCAGGTTTTGTGCTTCTGAGTGTGAGTCACAGCAAGTCAGTTTTTCTTTCTACCTTCTTAAGAACTGTATCTCACCATGAGGTCTTATCTTCGGAAGTCAATGCATGTATTTCTGCTGGGAGTTGGGTTACTAGCTTTCCAGATGTGCTGTGAGACTTCTTGTCTTGATTTTGGAAGAGGTGAATTTCAGATTATGATTGTGGCATTGTATCACAGCACATAATTTTTTATTTCTTGGCATGCATTGCATAACCAGTACTGAGATTTTTGTGTGTTCTTCAAAGAGTAACAAAAGTTCAATTGCTTCATTTTTCAGAGTAACGTGAAGCTGAGATAACTTGAAAATGCTGGCACACAGAGGGATGAATGCCACAGGACACCCTGAAGTTTCCTGTGTTACAGAGATGCCTGACTGGTTCTGCATAGTCACTGGGGAACCAGCACAATTTACCAGCTTTGGCTGAGTCCTGAGGCTCCCTCCACAAAGCCACTCAGGTGGATCTGCTCTGCGGTTTTTCAATGCTTAAGATTCCTCATGAGCTGGATGGCAAGTAAGTGTTGCACAAGGATATTTGAGTGCATCTGTCTAGCACCAGCTTGGATCAAAAAAGATCTTCCTGAGCAGGACCTTGCTGAATCTAAGGTGGCTCCATGAAGTTAAAGGTGCCGGCGTTGCAATTCTGCATTTTCCCGGTTTTGTACTGTGGTCCAGATATACAATGAATGGAGCTGGCTTGGGTCAGTAGAGCTTATTCTTCATGTTCCAGATCATATAAAAATGGCTAAACCACTTCCAGATCTGAAACGACACCGAAAGCTGTTTAACCTTGTTTGTGCAGCACGGCACCTGAGCCAATAAACTTTGTATTAATAACCTCTGAGCTATACAGAGTGTGTCCATGGCACAATTAAGGTGCAACTGAAATAACCCTCTATGGCCGGTTAAGTGACAGCTGTGGAGTGTGGGATGCAGTGCAGGAGGGGAGCTGACATTAATATTAGACTGGATCACCTGTGCTTTGCCCACACATCAAGGTTCCCAAACATCCAAACAGCTGGGTTTCTTTTTCTTTTAAATCAAGTAAGCACAAAGTATTTTCTTTGCCTCCCAAACCAAATTTCCTCCACTTCATTACAGTGCCCTGAGGCTCAGCTTGGGCAAATAAAGTAGAATTCATCATAATGAACGCATCTGGCTTTTACAGGAAGAAGAGTGAACTATTTCCAATAAATATATTTCAGGATTCAGAAGCACTTCTAAATAGTTTCTTCAGGAGTGTTTGGCCAATGGAGAATTTGCAATGTTATGACACAGTGTGAAGATTTTACTGCCATTTGTCTAGAATGACATTTGTAATTTAATCATTTTTTACTGCTCTGGTGTAAAACAATAAATAGTGAGTCCTCTGGAGCTGAGACCATTTCCAGTTCTGTGTTTGTTTATCAACTGACGTGGTGAGGACTGATTCAAACCAGAGCCTCTGCACTAACACAGTAACAACAGCAACCGCAGCGTCTGCGGGGCGTGATTGAGCTTTGTATGGTAGAGGGATAAGAGACCTGAAGCTAAACTGATTGATTTTTGTTGTTGTATTTCACAATACACAGTATGTATTCAAATATGAGGGAGAGACGTACAGTTGTGTGTCTAGGCGAAGATACAAGCTTGACAACACCCTCTACACCACTGAGTTAGCAGAGCATGAAAAGTTCACCCCCGCTGCCGCAGTTATGTCTGAGGGCTGAATGACAGTTCTCCAGTTTCGAAAGACAGAAGATAACTTACTAATGATCCAGGTCTCCATGTTCATTCTAGGAAGCTGAGGGTTATATTTCTCTTAATTTGATTTCTATCTACCCAGGAAGAAAAGAAAAAACCTGGAACCCCCTAGAAACACTGTTTGCCCAGAATTTCTGTTTTCACTGTGTAGACAACATGAAAGATTATACATATTTAGTGATTGCCCAGTTTCTGTAATATTCATGCTGCTTTTGCAGGAGAATACCTGAAGGAAAACAAGATAAATCAACACATTTGTAAAGAGCAGCAGAGGGGCAGGCACTCAGCATTTTGCTACAACCATCAGTTGGAGGAGTTGCAGTTTCACAGCGTATGACATCAGCCAGTCTCCTCACATGAACTCCAGCCTTGAACTGTCTTTTCTCTGGGGTTAACATGCTCAGACACTTTCTACTTAGGCTTGATCCTGTAACATGCAGTGCTTCTCCAGTGAGCACTCAGAGCTGCCACTGACTTTAGTACACTCAGGATCTTGTATACTGTTTCTTTAAAGAGAGAAAAAAGGGAATAATTTATTTATGCTCTCTGAAAGAATGGTATGGAGGGCAAGCTGTACTGAACAGACAGTTTTCTGGCAAAAAAATATCACAAGGCTACAATTCATCGCACTACAAGTTTAAAGAAATGTGTGATTTTTCCCTTGCACCCTTTCTGAAAGGGAACTGGGAGGTTTATCAGGCAAAGACCTTGCTCCTGCTGTTCCTGAGGAGTGCGGCTATTTAGATTATAAAGGGATCAGGACAGAGCCCGAGGCGTTGTCCATTTTCATAACAGTTCATCACAAATTATAGTTTGACTAGGGGACAAATTAAGACCATTTCAGTAAGTCAGCAAGGGTATCTGTAACTGTGGCCGGAGCTGTGATACTGCACGAGGATGCAGGGCTGTTCTGCTAAGTCATCCTAGCTGTAGGTGAGAAAACCCCGCATACAGATGCAGGGTCGTTTCTGCTCACTCAGTGCTGGTGCATGCAAACTGCTGCTGGACTGTGCCATGGCTTGTGCTTCTCCTGTGCAGAGGTGGAAAGCAGAATTGTCTAGGAGAACACCTTTGAAACCAGGGAAATCCTCATGGAAATTTATGTTTGGGTTTGTATTTTGTTGCTTCTTAAGGTAACAATGAAGGGAAAAAAGATGGATTCCCATAACCAGCAAAACCTACCTCAGGTGCTTAAATTTGGGATGTTAGCATTTTATTGACTTGAGCACGATTAGATACAGCATGTTTGGTGAATAATTGCAGAAGTCATGAAGTAGTGAGTGTGTGTGCGCTCATTTGTGGAGCTGGAGATCTTTCTTTTTGATGACTGTGATGGGTTCACCCTGGCTGGATGCCAAGTGCCCACCAAAACTGCTCTATCACTCCCCTTCTCAACTGGACAGGGGAGAGAAAATATACAGAAAAGCTTGTGAGTCAAGATAAGGACAGGGAGATCACTCAGCAATTACCATCACGGGCAAAACAGACTCAACCTGGGGAAAATCAGTTTAATTTATTACCAATCAAAACTGAGTAGGGTAATGAGAAATAAACCCAAATCTTAAAGCACCTTTCCCCCACCCCTCCCTTCTTCCTGGGCTCAACTTTGCTCCCCATTTTCTCTACCTCCTCCCCCGAAGCGGTGCAGGGGGACAGAGAATGGGGGTTGCGGTCAGTTCATCACACGTTGTCTCTGCCGCTCCTTCCTCCTCAGGGGGAGGACTCCTCACACTCTTCCCCTGCTCCAGCATGGGGTCCCTCCCGTGGGAGACAGTCCTCCATGAACTTCTCCAACGTGGGTCTTTCCCAGGGGCTGCAGTTCTTCACGAACTGCTCCAGCGTGGGTCCCTTCCATGGGGTACAGTCCCTCAGGAGCAGACTGCTCCAGCGTGGGTCCCCCATGGGGTCACAAGTCCTGCCAGCAAACCTGCTCCAGCGTGGGCTTCTCTCTCCATGGGGCCACAGGTCTTGCCAGGAGCCTGCTCCAGTGCAGGATTCCCATGGGGTCACAGCCTCCTTTGGGCACATCCACCTGCTTCGGCGTGGGGTCCTCCACAGGCTGCAGGTGGATATCTGCTCCACCGTGGACCTCCATGGGCTGCAGGGGGACAGCCTGCCTCGCCATGGTCTTCACCAGGGGCTGCAGGGGAATCTCTGCTCTGGCACCTGGAGCACCTCGAGCACCTCCTCCCCCTCCTTCTTCACTGACCTTGGTGTCTGCAGGGCTGTTCCTCTCACATGTTCTCACTCCTCACTCCAGCTGCAGTTTGTGTCCCTGTGTTTTTTTTTTTTCCTCCTTCTTAAATATGTTATCCCAGAGGGGCTACTACCATCGCTGATGGGCTCAGCCTTGGCCAGCGGCAGGTCTGTCTTGGAGCTGTCTGGCATTGGCTCTATGGGACATGGGGGAACCTTCTAGCAGCTTCTCACAGAAGCCACCCCGGTAGCCCCCTGCTACCAAAACCTTGCCACACAAACCCAACACATTTCACCTCGCCTCTGTGAATCACATATTTAAGAATTATCATTGAAATCCACATACATCACACAATCTTCACAAACTTCACTCACATCAACAAAAAACCAAAACAAACAGAAATGATCTCTGAAAAAAAGTGGTCTTACACAATATTTGCACTGCGCATAGGGCACTTTGCTTCCCAAGATCTCTGTGGCCTGATTCACATGAATCGCAGAGTCACTGGAGCAGCAGACACCCTCCTAGAGCAGTGCCCCACAATCCTTACGGTTATAGATGAGACATAGGTTTCTTCTGCTCTCTTTCACACCCAATCCGTCTTCAATGCTCTCCACAGTAGACAACCCCGAGTAGGTTGGCATGCAGCCTAGGCTTGCCCGTAGCCAGCTGGTCAGGGAGCTGTGCTGGATGGAGGGCACGGGCTGGGCGCATCCGCACGGCCCCTTTCTGCGGTGCTGCTGTTTAAATGCGTGGGCAGTTTTCTGCTCTCGCTCTCCACATGGAAAAAGATTGCAGCTGTATTTTGCGAAGAGCTTAATCCCATTAGTGTGCACGAAGCATGGCCTAGAAATGCCTGCTGGGTGTAAGCAGAGGGATGTTGTCTGCGGATGCTGACAGGCTGAAGAGAGGTAGGCAGGGAAGCAGTCAGGCTGTGGGCATGCACAGAAGCAAACTGATAGGCACCGAGAAAGTCTTTGTGCTATACAAATAGGCACCTGCTACATTATACAGAGTTTTCTGTGAATGGTATGTTTGGATTTCGGTCTTTTTTTTCTATTAAATTCTACTTTACTCACCTTTGTCCTAATTTTAATTTAGTGCTTTGTAATTGAACATGAAATGAAAACTAGAGATTGGAGCCTACTGTGGCAGAAGAGGAGACAGGGATGAACTTTATGCATAAATTTCAATACAGATCAGACTGATGCATAAATTAAAAAAACCACATTACCTCAAATTATGAGGTGCTACAAGAGGTGCTGGGAAGTGGAAGGAAAAGCTGCCTGAGCCTGGTAGGAAGAGAGATGGCAGGCGTAATAGTAACAGCTTGTGCTGCATCAGGAATCAATGTGGGATCCCAGTTTGAGCTGTTTGATTTGGATTGCACCTACCCAACAGATACCTGTAGGGTCTGGCTTTTCCCTTTCACTTTGGTAACATTTGGAGAGTTTGTCAATCTGATAAATTGCAGTGAACTGAATTATAGCATACCCCCTTGCACACAGTGTTTTCTTGTCAGCTTCTCTTCTCCTCCTGGTTTGCCAAGCTCCCTGAATTCAGTTCTTCCTTAGTGGTCTCCAGAAATGAACCAAATAGTTAAAACACACCCCTGAAATCCACACTTGTTTATAGCTAGTCCTTCCTCTGGGATCATTAGCAAGGTGTCTTTTATCTCTCTCTCTCTGTAAATTTGATCCTGACATCTCCAAGTTAGTGGAAACAGCAGTGAGATTTTAGATTGCTAATTTTTAGAGGTAGGATTTATGCGTCAAAACAGCACTGAGGTTATTGCTTAGGATGAAACAATAATCAACTCTCTGGCAATATTACTTTTTAAACATGGAAATGAGATAATCTTTAGGAAAAAAAAAAAAATCCAGCATTTAGCTGATCAGGTAGCAAGTAATAATCATTCCACAAATGTTCTGGGAAATTTGTGGTCCAATGAACCCAGCGAGGTGAATAGTTGGCTTGTGACAATCCTTGGTGTCAAATGAAATGTGAACCTTTCCGTAGCCTCTGTTAATTTTACTATATTGAGCCAGTCCCTTCCTTATGTTTTCATTTTCTCATTCGTTTTGTCTTTCTATCTAAAGCACCTGTTTTGCTGCTTCTGGCAGGAGTCTCTTTCTTCTTACTGCGGAAGCAGAAGGTATCTGATGTATTTTTTTCTGCAGATACCTCCTCCTATGGATTACCTAGTAATGTTTTATCTCTTTTATAAACTGATCACAGTAGTGGAAATTAATCCATATTCCTGTTAAGAGGATTTATTTCTGTGTCACTTTGTATTTATTACTGTTTATGTATTATCCAGTCACCTAACTTATACTGTCACGAAGATCTGCCATTTGATAACTTGATTCAAATTAAAAGATTTAAATTTAGAAGACTTTTAAGATTTAAACTGATAAATGTTGTGCAATATTTGTTAATCCCAAAGGTCTCTTTTACAGAGAGAATGGAAATGCAACACTGGAAATTTGAGGGGGGAATGTCTGAGTGTGTAGCTCAAGAAACAGTGCTCTATTTGATGCTGAAATACTAAAGAGTCAAAACTTTTCTTCCCAAAGGGAAATATTCAGAGGCCAGTGAGGGTCAACTAACTAGCATGGAGCAATAGAAAAGAGTGGGAGTGAAATTAAAGATTGAAAACAAACGATCCAGACGACAACAATGAGAATATATATGTAGAAGAAATGGTCAGTAGTCCATGTTTATGCAAACCGTGCTGGAGTAATCTTCCCCACCCTCCCTGTGAGTCGTGGTTATGGGGAGGTCCTCGGAAGTTCCAGTAGATCAGGAAGTCAACAGAGGAGTTGTGTCCTGATTTATGTGTTGAGTCACACTGTGGTACACTGGTGTTCTGGCTGCTGGTTATCCAGTTTAGCACCTCTTCTAGCATATCAGCTTTCCAAGAGATGTACCTGAGATTATTTCGTATGGTGTACAAGGCAGGGTCAGGGCAAGGAGGACGGCTATGAAGCTCCAGTCTCACAAAGGTGATATGAGAGCTCCAGATGCAGTCAGGAGGTGGTATGGTTCCAGATTCAGACCTGGGAATTAGAGGATATTCCTGGATGCAATGGTGTATGTGTAGTCTCTAAAAACATCATGTTATTTCAAGCTGGTGAGAGAGAAGATGCATCAGGAAGGGAAATAGGTGAGCTGAAATCTTGGCAAGTCCTGAGCCCATTTCTTTTCCCACCATTTCATGTTGGATCTCAGGCAACTCACTTAAATTCTCTGTGATAATGCATAGAGCCGTCCAGGTTGGAACAGACCTTGTAAGATCTCTGGTCTGGCCTGCTGCTCAAAGCAGGTCGATAAGGAATTCAGACCATATTGTTCAGGGCTTTAGTTGTGTCAGATCTTGAAAATTTCCACGGACAGAGGTTCTCCAGTGTCTCTGGACAATTTGTTCCAATGCTTAATTATGATTAGGCATTGTGATTGTGATTCCCCCCCCAATTTATATCCAGCTGGAACTTCCCCTGTTTCAACCTCCTTGTAGGCATTGAAAGGCTGCTATTAGGTGCTCCCTAAAACCTTCTTCAGGCTGAACAAGCTCAGCCTCACCTCAGAGGGCATGTGCGATCTGATCACATTGGATGAGTCAAGATTTCTCAAGAGATACTTGCCTTAGTCCTCTTGCAAGGAGAAGATAGTTCTCCTTTACTCCCCTCTCTAGGCACAAGAGCCCGGGAGACCTTGCTGGTGAAGACTGAGGTGAAGAAAGCATTGAGTACCTCAGCCTTATCTGTGCCCACGGTCACTAAATCACCCATCCCATTCAGCAGCAGGCCCGCATTTGTTTATTCTTTTAATGCTGATGTAGCAGTAGAAGCTCTTGTTGTCCTCGATGTCCTTTGCAAGTTTCAACTCTAGCTGAGCTTTGGCTTTCCTGACATCATGCCTGGGCAATGTTTTAACATTTCCTTTGAGAGCCTTTGTCTGTCCCATCTGTTCATCCATCCATCCAGGCATCCCAGAACTCAGCCGGTATGAATGATCTCATAATGTCTCAGTGATTCCAGTGATGCCGTAGCTCTGAATCCATATGTGGAGCTCTAGCTGCTCCTGTTTCTCTGGCTGCATGTGTTTGTCTATGGGCATTTGAGGTGGCCCCTTTACACTTATTTTATCCTTCCCAAGGGCTCTCTTGCTCTTGTCACCTTGTCTCACCTACTTACCACCACAGCCTCCCTTGCTTAACTGCAAGCTGTTATCACCATTCCTTGATGTATCTTGTTTGAAGTCATCTTAACCAGTTGGCAAGCCTGTTCCTTCCCTGTAACATGAGGATGGTTGTACCTTTCTGTCTTACTGGCATATCATAATGATAAATACATGAAAAAATTGTGAGCAGAGCTACTTGAAAGCAGAAATATCTGCCTTTGGGAAATGTGTGTGCGATGAAAATCTTTATGTTAGAAACAAAGGCAGAAATGTAAGTATTTGATGTGGAAGGATTTATTGATAATTGTTTTAAGATAAATACAAATCTTTTGTTAAAAATGGTCTTTGAAAACGTTGAAATTGAGGCAGGGAGCTCAGCTTCAAGACACCAGCTGCAGTGCACAACTCGAATGCTCTGCTTGGAGCCCCAGCAGGATGAAAGGAACTGAGACACTGGAAGCCCTGGGAAGAGTCATGAACCTGGAAGCTTTGGACTCAATGGCTGCAGAGTTTCTGGGCTCCTCACTCTCTGTCAAGCACTAAATAAAGCTGGGGCAGCCATACCTTCGGGGTTTCCTGGAAGCCAAAGCATGCGCTAGGCTAATAAAAGGGTTGGAAACAAGCAAGGTAAGGTTTTATTTGAACTTCTCTTTTTTAATAAGAAACTCTTTAAAGCCTATATGTATTCATGAGATGTGTTAGTTCTAGCTACTCAGTATTTCCTACCTGTTAAGTCAGAAGATTCCCCCACCGGTTGCTCAGATAATGCAGCACTGTTACTCTGGTAATGCAGGCTGCTGGGAACCCAGGAAATGTTGGTCCCTGTTATCACAACCAGAGATTGTGAAAGACCCTGAATATTATGCCAACAGTGAAGGAGGGTGGCTACGGTGCGGTACATGAATGAGCTGTTCCCCTTTTACTGTGCACAGACAGTAAAAACAGTATCTTCATGAAGATAGCTGACTTTTTTTGATGACGCTTTTCTTCAAGTGAGCTGACTGGAAGACCCATCAGACTAGGGAACGTAGCATGCAACTGCTGTGCCCCCTTGAAGGACACTACAAACAATGTAAATACCTTTGAGCAATTGCTGTAGTCACTGTTTCCTCTGATTGTCGACTTCAGGTGAAAGTGATGCAGAACAGTTCTGGTTCAGAAGGAGAGCTCACGATGGTGGGGCAAGTGTGTATAAGCAACACACACTGAAATCTCTCTCCATACAGATATTTCTGTATACCTTTTGAGAAAGATTTTAAAGTCTGTAAATTTGCCATAAGGAGCCAAGACCTTCCAATACTCCTGCGACTACTTCTGCAAATACTACTGTGATTTATTCATGTATAAAAGACTATGTTGTATTTTATCTTCTGTGAAATTTCTGATCTTCAGTTGAGTTATCTAGACAATTGTAGTGAATTCCTGTGTAGATTTAATGCTCTTGATTATAAGTGCCTAGAGAAAACCTGGACTTCACTTAACATTTTCTGAGCAACACCTAGCACTTAACAGAAGCAGCAAGATTGAAGTGCTTTGATCTTCTACAGCTCAGGTCTGTGCAGCTCTACCTGGCACTTAGTGGCAATCACGCCAAGTTCAGATACTCCAATTTTTAAGTGCACTGCTGAAGCATAAACTTTTACTCCTTTCATAGATATTTATTACATACAACTTAGCTGTGCGAATAGGGAAGGTTAAGAAGAGTCAAATTAAAATGCATGGGCCTTGTTTCATTCTCTGTTACATTGATATAAAATAGGCATAAACATATTGAAATCAGTAGTAGCGACTGCTATATAAAACAGGTGTAATGATTACAGAATTAGGCAAATTTAAGATGAAATTGTTCCCTCTTCTGGTTTAAGTAAAATGGATTATCAGATGTGAACTCTGATTCAACAAAGGCAAAAGACTTCATTAGCACAGCACTTCAAAATGTCTTTTTTTCTGATCCATGTTCAGTTTGGGTAAATCATAACAATTAAATCAAAGATCAATAAAGACCTGTACCATTAGCATATTTCTTTTAACATATTGGATAAAAACAGATTTTCAATTAATAAATAAAACTGTTATATGTCACATTAGTGTGACTCTATATCATATCAATGTCAAGCCTGTTAAATTTAATCTGATTAGGCTCACAAGGGCTGGGTTTCTCAGTATTAAAAGCACCATCAGGAGCAGTAGTAGATTCTTATCTTCTATGGACTAGTCAGTGGACAAGATGAAAGGTATATTCTCTTATTAAAATGGACTGCATTTTTACTTTACAAGTATCAGTCACTGATTATTTACGCCATTATCAAAAGGTCTTGCATTGTGGAATGAAAAGTGTCCACATCACTATATTGTCATGTACAAATTGTTGGAAGGTTTTGCTAATGCAATCAATGCAGTTAGATTTTGAAAACATACCTTTCTTTAATGGAAGGTTGATTAGATACACGTTCTGTGCAGTAAAAGACTTTTTATGTACATCACACAGATTTTTTTTAATAGGTTATTTCTCCAAGAACTGAAATTTACATTTTTCTGTCTCCTGCTGCAGCCAGATCAGAATCCCAAAGAGATTTGAGATGAGAAGAATTTATACTCTGTGGCTTTTTGTGGGTTTATTATCTTACAGAACCTTACAGATTTTTTTTTAAAGTAAGAATATTAATCCAGCATTCTGAATAAATTTCCCACTTCTTCAGCTTAATTGGAACAAGGGTCTTCAGGTTATTTTTCACGTGTAGTCAAACACTGCTATGTTTGAAAAGTCACTTCAATTCAGGGTGACAGTATTTCCAAATATATGAGAGATTTTGATCAATAAGATGGTAATCAAAAAGAATATCTTTTGTAATTCTATATCAGTTGACCTTCCTAAGATCTTAGAGCCCTTTGAACATCAAAGGAATGAAGCCTATAAAATGTATTAAGTAGGTAACTTATTTTCATTTACTAAATAGGGAAATTAAGGCATACCAATTTGTAACCATTTTTTAAATGTTCACTGGAGATTTTTGGGCAAAGATTTTTTCCCAGGCTCTGGGTTCAGAACAGTTTCCAGCATTTAATTATGTTTAGCCCCTGAATTTTCAATTCCATGTAGTCATCTGGAAGAGTTAGCATTTTTTGTGGTGCCTTGGTCACTGTGTGTACCTCATTCTCCGATCACTCCACTTCGTTTTTGCAGGTCCTCCATGACCTGTATTGTAGCTCAAGGAAGCCTTCCACTCAGCAGCTTGCTGCCAGGGCCCATTGGCATGGGCACCGCATTTTGCTGCTGTTTGCTATTATTCTTTCTGGGTTTTTTTGCTGTTTTTTTTGCTATCCCTCTTCCTTAGCTATTCCTTTTCTTTATCCAGTTTAAATTTAGGCTTGTACTTTTTGCTTTTTGCTTCTTCCTTCTCCTCAAAGGTAGATATCCCAGACTTCATCCTCCTACAGAAGGAAGACACGGGGTCTAGAAATGACGTTGTTCATGTGAGGCTATGCTGGAAGAGGGGGGTCAGGCTTTGCTGCCAGGAGGATTGCCTAGCAGTAGTGCTAGAAGGGGATGGTTATAGCAGCATATTGGTTCAGGATTTAGGGCAGTAGGTGTATGGTCAAGGGCTTGTCAAAAAATATCGCACTTAAGATGATCAGGTTGAAAGCTTTGACTAAGAGTTCATAATGGTGCTGCATGTAGTTTGGCCTTCATGTAAGGCCTGTCATGGTAGAGGAAACCTGGGACACTGGCTTGTCATTCCCATCCAAGGTCAAGAACAGTGATCTAGGTGAAGTCCATCCAACTGAATCAGGAAACTGCTTCCTTCCTCTGTCACCACCTTCCTCAGTCTTCTTGCCAGGGTTCTTGACTACCCAGAAGCCTAACATTGGTGACTGCTTTGCTTTGTACAGTTGCTTCAAACCTAAGAGAAGGGAGACGGGGGCATGAGGGCAACAGACTGAATGCAAGCATTTTCCAAAGCTGTCCCAGCCATTCTCACTGCTGTAGACCACCTACAGACAGTATAGTGTACTGGGTTTGTTAAACAGGAGTTTCCCTTGTTTGGCATCAGCTGGAGAAGACTTCTCTGCAGAAGGCAGCTACATCCCATCAGTCACTCTGGTTAAGAGCATGCTGCAACAATTGTGTTGGTTATATACATTGCGATTGCAGTTCTGGGAGGAAAAATTGCTTTGAACAGCATCCGCTTTCATTTCCTGCCACTGGCCTGGAGTCATGGTGTTACTGTCAAAGTGCTAATGCAGTTACATTTATTCCCCTTACATGGGAAAAAAACAGTGCAGCACTGTCTTCCCCCACCCCCTTTTTACTTTTCCAGAACTTCCTTGGCTATAGTGTCCCCTTCTCCACCTTCCACTAGCCTTGGAAAATGTCTACCTGTTGTCAGGCCACACTGGCATTGCCAAGAGTCCAAGCAGTCATCAGCAGAACTACTCCAGTGATATGGTGGATGAAAGGAGAAAGGCTGGAAGAAATAGGTACTTTCTGGTAAAACAAAGCAAGACAGAAACCTCTTAATTCTTCACATAGACGAGCCCCAGGATGCACAGACAATTGTAAGTCAGCATGAGACCAGTGTATGTTGGAGATATCTTCCAGTAAAAGCCATTAGAACTTACCCTTCCAGTCCCTACCTGAACACAGAATCCATGGCGTGTCACCGAGCCCACTGAGAACAGGGCACAGAGGCAAACTCCAACAGCAATGAGAACTCCATGAAGTTTATAGAAACATAGAATACTTCAGGTTAGAAGGGTCCTCAGGAGATCTCAGAGTCATCTATGGGATTAGGCTGCGTTGCTCAGGGCTTTATCCAGTTGGATGGAGACTCCACAACTTCTCTGAACAGTCTGTTCTAATGGTTGGCTGTCCTCAGGGTGAAAACGTTTTTCTCAATATCCAGTCTGATACAACCTCTCTCATTTCAATTTATGCCTGTTACCTTTTGCTCTTCTGCCATGGATCGCTTAGAGCCTTCTCTTCTCCAGGCTATAGAAGCCCAGCTTCTCCTCATGGGGCATGTGCTGCAGCCCCTTGATCATCCTGAACCTCCACTGAACTTACTGCAGTTGATCAACACCCCTCTTTTATTGGAGGCCCCCAAACTGGATGTGGTATTTCAGATGTGGTCTAATGAATAGTTAGATAATAACTTTGCTCAATCTACTTGCGCTGCTCCTGTTAATACCCCCCAGGAGGCTGTCTGCGTTTGCTGCCGGGGCACACTGTTGGCTTATGTTAAGCTTGCTGTCTGCCAAGACCTCCACGTCTTGTTCGGCAAAGCTGCTCTCCAGCCAAACAGTGCCCAGCCTGTATAGTTGCAGGGAGTTCTCCTGTTGCAGGTGCAGGAATTTGCATGTGTCCTTGTGGATTTTCAGAAGGTTCCTGCTGGTCCATTCCTGTAAGCTGCCTAGGTCCCTCTGAATGGCTGCTATGCCCTCGAGCATACTGTCTGATTCTCCCTCCTGCCCTGTCAATTTGGTGTCATCTACAAACTCTATGACAGCAGGTGACTGGTAAAGTTAATGAACAGGGTAGGCCCAATGATAGACCCCTGCAGTACTCCACTTGTTACTTCCCTCCAGGTATAGAACTACCCATGAACCATTAAGCCGAACCATCCAACCAGCTTTTTCCATCTAGTTGTCCAGATATCCAGATTGTAACATCCCAACTTGGATACAAGATTATTCTGAGACAGTGTGTCAAAAACCTTGCTAAACTCAAAGTGAGTGGCATCCACTTCTCTCCCCTCACCACAAATCTAGTCATTTTATCATAGAAGGCAATCGGATTGGTTAGCCATGATTTTCCCTTTGTAAAAACGATGCTGACTGTTCCAAATCACCATCTTCTCCTTCATGTGCCCAGAAATGTGCTTCAAGAGGCCTCACTCCATGACTTCTCAAGGCATTGTAGTGAGGCTGACCATGCCCTTTTTGAAGATGGGTGTAACATTTGCCTTCCTCCACTCATTGGGGACTTTCCCCAACCTTTCAAAAATTACCGTGGCCTCACTACAATATTGGCCAGTTCCGTCAGCACTATTGGGTGCAGCCTGTCTGGTCCCATGGGCTTGGATGGATTGAATTCTAGCAAATCATCCCTGACTTGATGGCTGGTAGTTCTCCTTGAACCCTGCTTTTCAGCCCAGATGCCCAAGAGACCTTGTAAGTGAAGGCTGAGGCAAAGAAGGCCCTATGTACTTCAGCTTTTTCTGTGTCCACTGTCACTAAATAGCTTACCCCATTCACCAATGGTCCCATATTTTCTTTGTTCAGCCTTCTACTACTAACGTAGTGGTAGAAGCTCTTCTTATTACCCTTCACATCTTTTGCAAGTTTCAACTCTACTTGAACTTGGCTTTCCTAACCCCATCCCTGTGTGCCTGCGCAATCTTTCTAAATTCCTCATTTGTTGCCTATCCCTGTTCCCACCTCCTGTATGCTGTTTGATTGCACTGGGGCTCAGTCGTGAGTTCTCTATTTACGCTATCCAGTCTCCTGATAAGTCTACTTGACATCCTGCGTATTGCACTTGTGCTTGGAGGATGCTGTACTTGCGGCCTTGGCAGCTTTCCTGAGCTACTTTACACTTCAGAGCTGTTTCCCATGGAATCCTACCTGTCAGTTGTCTGAAAAAGCCAGTTTGCCCTCTTAAAGTCTCTTACTGTCCTACTTACCTTCCTTACTCCCCTCAGGATCTCGAACCCCGCTATTTCATGGTCACTACAGCCAAGGCTGCCACTGATAATCACACCCACAACTAATTCTTCCTTCTTTGTGAATATCAAATCCGGCTGTATGTCACCTTTGTTTGGCCCATTTAGTTCCTGTGTAAGAATTTATCCCTGGCATCCTCCAAAATTCTCCTGTATTGCTTACATCCCACTGTGTGGCCCTTCCAGCAGATGTCAGAGAGGCTGAACCCCCCCAAAGTACTGAGAAGTCTGTGATCCAGAGACTTCCATGTTAGAGGAAGACTTCATCCACTTTCTCACCTTGATCGGGTAGTCCGTTACAAAGTCCCACCACCGTATGATCTTTATTAGCCTGTCTTCTGATCCCGACCCACAAGCTCTCAACCAGCATGTCATCTATCCATAGGAGAGCTCCATACATCCAAGCTGCCTCTTCACATAGAGGACAACTCTCTTGCCCTCTTCCCTTGTGTCATTCCTGAAGAGCTTCTATCCATCCCTCACATTACTGCTGTCATGCAAACTGTTCCACTACATCTCAGTTGTTCCAGTGACGTTGCAGTTCTGCATGTAGTGCTTTAGGTCTCCATCCTTGTTTTTCAGGCTGTGGACATACATTTGAGATGGCCGTCCTTTTGCTCTATCTTATCATTCCTGATATCTCTCTTGTTGCCACCCTCTTGCATCATTTGCTTTCCACTACCAACCTCTGTTTCCGCACCTAACTGTGGGTCATAACCTCCATTTCCCAATCTTTCTGGTTTAAAGCCCTTCTTACCAGGATGGCCAGCCTTTTGACAAAGACGTTCTTGCCCTACTTCATCGGGTGTGTCCTGTCACTCCCCAGCAGTCTTCAATCCTCAAATAACATCCTGTCTTTTTAAAAGCCAAATCCCCGCTTGACTGCCAATAAGGATTGATTAAAGTGTTCAGAAGCATACTGGGCCAGACCACTTCTTGGTCTGGATGGGTCACAGCATAGCGTACAGCAGGTGAACAGCAAGTGTGGGAAGGGCTTTGTCTCTGTACTCAAAGGCATCAACTACTTTCTTAGAGGACTACCTGAATCAGCAAGTGGTGCTCAGTTCATTCACTAATTAGAGTTGGTTATAAAGTCCCAGCAGAGGAGGGCATTTACCATGGTGTCCTTCATATACTGTGCATAAATTGACTCTTCCCTTCCCTCCCCTTGCCTGTGCTTGCTCAACTCCTCTCTGTGTGATCTGAAGCATAAGCTGCTGCTGAGCTGAATGTGTTGAAAGGGCCTTGCCACTCAATGGCCTAATCCTCTTACAACACAGGCAACAAATGAACAAGTCTCTCTGAGGCTTCTCACTTCATTACTAAAATGTAGACCTCGTCGTTGAAGGCACTGTAAGTAGCAGATATGAGCAGTGCATTGCAATGTGTGTTTTCAAAAATCTGCAGGGATTGGTACACACGTTCTCTCCACAAGGTTCTCAGGTGGAGAGACACTGGCTGCTGCCATGCTGCCATGTCCTTCTGCCCAGGGCCTAGAGATAAATGGAGACTGGTGACCCTATCCTGTCAGGGACCCTGAATCAGAACTGGCCTGTTGACTCACACCTGGTCTGCAGTGGGAGCACCGCTTCCACTAAGGGTGTGCCTGTTGACCGCAAAGGAACTGGGTAGCAGAGCAGCCACTCCTAATGGAGTAGCATCAGCAGTCCAAAGAGAGGCAACAGGATTAATCCATTCAAGAGCATGCTTTGTGAACCTCCAGCCCCAGAGTTTCCTTTTTCTCTGGAGGAACCACCAGAGCCAATGAGTTTTCTGCCATTAGAAGAACACTTTCCTCAGAATTCTGCTCCAGAGGCCCCAGTGTCACTTTTTGTCGTGGAGAAGTCACTTATTCCATAGGGACTCCATTGCAACTTCTAGATCCTATGCCACTAAAGACATCAATAAGACCCACATGCAGCAGATGGATGAGGTTTGTGGTGTGCATTAGAGGTGTCCACGCCATTTGGGTGCAATGCACATGGAAGGGCTCTTGAGCCACTGCGCAGTGGAGACATGCCCGATCTGGATAGTGTTCCAGACCAAAGTAACAACCCCCAATCTCCCACTAACTGCCAGTGAGACATAGCAATTTGACAGCAGCTGTTTGGGCCCAGTAGTTCACTCCAGAACATGTAGTAAACGCATACTGCCGACATACCCAGAGGGGAGCCTATGTTTAGCTGAACATTTGTTTTCCATAACACTGAGAGACCTGACATTGCCTGAAACCTGCTTTGAACTACAGATAACTCTGCAGTGGGGAAATTAGGCAACAAGCAAAATCTGAGCCAGATCTTTTGCAGCACATGTCTTATAACAGGAGTACAATCAATCTGTACGTGGTACTTGTACTCATCAGGTACTAGGCAGAGAAGTATCTACATAAGGTTGGACTCTCAATCTCTTAAAGAAAATTATGCTTTGTTGGGGATGATGGAGATAAGGGCTCCACCTATGCTAGTGTTAAGTGTTCTTTTATAACAGGACATTGCTCATATGCGGCCTTGAAAAATGCTTCTCTTCCTCTGTGAACGCAGAGGTTCAAATCCCTTGAAGCCATGGTACGACAGCCTCATCAGCTAGCAGTCCACAGCTCACAGCTTCCTAACTCAAGTGACTCCGGAAAAATGCAATCTCAGACTAATTAAATAGACAGCTGCAGCCTTTCACAAGTTGCAGTAACATATTGCCCTTTGCTGTTTCCAGGGCTTTCAGGAGGAATATAGTAACTCACATGGACTTCAGCATAGCCCGTATGCATACACTGAAATTAAACAACCCTTCAGTTGCCAGGTTTTTACATATATAATCATGTGCAAAGAAAACGTGATCGGGGACTTCAAAGCTAAAAGAAAGTTTAAGGAAAAAAATAAAAGAAAGGGAGTGCAGAAGGAATGAGGAAGACAGCCTGTATTTAAAATTATCTTATGCCATTTTACCTATCAACATTTGCACAGGAATTCTGAATCAGATTAGTCTTTATACAACTCCCCCCAAAACAGTTGGATTTATTCCAGATACTTATTATGTGCTGAAGTACCTGCCAGCCGAGAATGCGTTGTCAGAGATCACCTTCATATGTCCTCAAGGAATCTCCATTCTCTTGGCCTTGGGAGAATATATGCAACAAAACATTGTTGTTAAATCTGTTGTTAAATGGCTGACTGTTGCTTTCATCTTGTGTCTGAGAAGAACAGTTAAAGGTTGAGCATCTTTAAAGGAATTTGAGAAAACAGGCATTCATCATTTGGCAGACTGTATCTCAATTTACTGTATCTGACAGGTGAAAGATACACATGGAGTGACATTAATTACCCTGGGGTAAACATCAATAATTTGTGAGTCACTCTGAGAAATCTTTGTGGTGTGATTGTAGAAGTCTGCAACTGTCTGGAGTAGTGAGATCCATATACTATATATATATATATTTATATATTTTTAAATACAGATTTTTAAATTTTTGAAAAATAAATATATATTTATTCACCTATCTATTCCTGAGATGAATTACACATAGGAATTCAATGGAGATACGGTTGCCATAATAGTAAAAAAAATGCAGTATGTGGCAAGTTAACTAACCTATGTATATTATTTCTGCCTGATGAGGGGGCAGAACTTGTACTAATGGTGACATTTTCACAGTCTGCAACATCTAATATTACAGTATAATGTATCTATGACTCAGACCCTCTTGCACACTACATAACTTAGGTTTTACATGAAATGTTTGCCAGTGTTTCACTTTCACATTGGTATTTGCTCTTTTATCCAGGGGTGTATTGCTCAGACATCCTGTGTCTGTGATTAAGGGGATCTTTAGCCACCGCATCAGCTGGCAGCAGAATTGACTGCCTTGGCAAGTCAATAGTACAATTTTATTTCCACTTTTGATTTACTCAAAGTAGGATTAGGGATCAGCATTAAAATTAAGTGCCTGGCCACTGCAAACAGCATTCCCTGAGAAGCTGCCATGGCTTTCTTCATTTAAAAGCATATTCTGAAAAGAATCTTTAGATTTCACAGTGCACTCATTATGGACAGCAATATCTGAGGGTATTTGAGGACTTTATAACTGCTACCAGAGTTGACATTGTTCTTTATAAATTTAGATAAGTACAAATAAAGCTGTCAGAAATTATTTAGATCAATGAAATGACTGAATTATTGCTATCATTGTACCTTCACATATAGCAGCATTGGTGTGAAAAACAATCAAGTGTGACAACTCCAAGTCAGCCAGCAGAAGCAAGAAGGATGGAGTCCACCCAAATGCACCAGCTCTGCAGGATGCCCCCACATGCTTAAACCTCTCTTAATCCTTTCCCAAAATGGGCACAGCTGGAGCAGCCTGTACAGCTCTTACATGATAGGAGGAGACTGTTTTCCCAGCTCAGAGTATAAGTACACAGAGGAATTGTTTGAGACACTTTATGTAAGCCTCAGTGGTCCCAGATCTCTATTTAAAGCATACAGAGGGTGGTAGCTACATGCAGTCTGATTGTGGGTAGGGCTTTCACATCCATTCTGCAATCTCAGCAGATTCCCCGTTACACACACACACACACACACATGCACGCACACGCACACAGCAATTATAGGACTGAAACTCATCCTAAAGTAGGAACGCTACTCGGCAGACATCAGGCTGTCAGGTTTCCTCCTTTGCAATGCTTTCTGAGAGATGGACAGACAGACACTTTTCAGACTCCCTTCATTTGGCAGCATAAACAAAAAACTCAGCTCTGATAGTCCTTGGCTCTATTTCTAAGATGGTTACTACAGTTTCTAACTGAAGTGAGCCAACTGCTGATAAGCAGAGTTAACCCTCATGTCCATGCTTTTGGGGATATATGGAGCTGCTGAGCTGTGCATCTTTCAGAGGGAATGCTATAAAGATATTTTAATAACCATTTCTCATGCAGCCCAATGTTGCATAGACACCCAGTGACAGAATGTTTGTTTAAAATAAAAAATATTTTTTTTAATCTTATCATAAGGTAACTCTCACTTGGGGAATCAAATCTCTCAGAATGGTTGCTCGCTGTCCCGTACCAACGGGAGTCTCTACCGCAATGGTCATACAAGTTCTCGGTTACAAGCTGTCCCGCCATCCTGCATGACCACGCATAACCCATCCCTGTTACTGTACCTGCTGCAATGGGCAGGTGTCGCAGGCTGTGTGTAGCATCGGTTTGCAGCAGTGACCTGCCTGGGGTCAGCCCATCACCTGCCATCTGCTGAAAATGGTTCCAGCCTGCCCTGAAGTAAGTGAAAACCATATGGTGGAAAAACACAGCCATGGGCGATCCATGCCAGAGCGGGGACACTGAGGAAGAGAGCAGCAGAGGCCATGACATGCAGCGCAGTGGAAACCATTATACAGAGTATCAGGAATCACGAAGTGCGGCCTGGCAGAAACAGTTACAGGCAGGGCAGCAGAAAGCCATCGCACGCACCGCTTCCACTTCCTACGCTGCCCATCCCGTTGCCAGAGGAGTTTTGACGGACTGGTTGTAACTGCAGCAAAAATAAGGGAAGTTGAGGCTGGGAAGGAGGGAGGATGGAGTTTCATGTAAGTGTCTGTCTAGCTGTTTGTGTTCTTCTTTCCCTCGATATCCAAATTGAGGATCAGAAACTTGTGTGGCCTGGCGATAAATTAACTCAAGTAAAATTTCCTGACTCTGGATTGTTTTGTCCATGACAGCTACCTACAAAACTGGTTTAAATATCTTAACTGTGTACAAAAGACTGTCCTACATGAGTATTTTTGCATCGGCAGGTACAGTTCGTACTAAATGTTTGCAAATGTCTTATCTATGTACAACTTGATCTCTTCTGCAACTGCCGAGGCAGCAGAACTGTGTGACAATCTCAGGGACGCTCCACCCAGGACGTTAATCAACACATACACATTTAGGCATGCAAAGGAGATGAGCCACAGCAGGAGCTACCTAGGGGAATATGTAGAACTGTCCAAAATTCGCACCTGGAGAGCTCCTGTGTGTCAATAATTAGGGAGGTGGCAAGGAGTTCAGACCTGCTTTCAAGGTGGTCTGTTGTCTCAAACCAGCCCTTACTGTCTCCGCTGTGCTGATGACAAGCTGGGGCGTTCCTGGACCACTCAGGGAATTAATGACTCCAGTGCACTGGGTGTGCAGAGAGGCACAGCCCTGATACCCAGCTTTGCCACAGTTATAAATATGGGACAGACTTGAGTTTCATACTTAGAACTTAAGTCTGACAGCTCTTGCCACTCCAAGATATTTTCCTGGTCTTCAGAATTTGGAAATATCTGTTATTGGATTACTGATTGAAAGAATTTATTCAAAATGAACACACTTCCAATTCATTCTGGATCATAAAACTTCCCAGGAAAAATTGTAATATTGTCCAAAGCAATCAACCAGCTTTGCAGATAAGCTTTTATTTATCCAAACCTATGACTTAGCTCTACCATTTTAAGGGAATCACTGGCCTCTGTCACATTTGTAGCAAGACAACCTTATAATGAATTGTAATTGGGTGTAAATTATTATGGCAGCCATTACATTAACTTTAAGCTTTTCTTCATCTTGATATTTGCCATCGGAGGATTTCACTATTTGCATGTTGTCATGCACTAGAGCACAACAGGTACATTCATCAAGCAGTCAAGGCTAACAGAGAAAGCAAGGTAGCCTCACGAAACCTCTTGAGATTACACTCTGCTGATTTATTTTGCAAAGGTAAATGGGGGTTGCATTGTGGCTCTGTTTCTTCTGCTCTCCGGGTCCCCAGAGACACTTTGTCTTTCTGAAGTGCTGTTTTCCCCCATCTCCAAGAATTGTCCAGGCCTGCCCAAGACCTACCACGTGGAACACTGAGCTGCTGAGGTCCTCTGAGCTCTGCTATACCATAGTGTTCAGAATCAGCAGTTTTAATACAGACTTTGAGAAGGGTAGTGGATTTGTCAAGAATTGCTTCAGGGAAATGTTTCCGTTACCAACACTACCTCATGCAGTCTCCCTTTCCCTCAATAAGCAGAAAAAACTGCCCAAGGGCCACACCTCCAACAGAGTGTCCACAGGCAGTTAAGCCTGTGTTTTATCAAATCAAACAGCTCTCAAATGAGTGTAGGAGGCCTAGACTGGATGATAACATGGCAGAGGATGATTTGATGCAGAAAAGAGAAGCAGCTACTCCCAGCAACCCCAGCAGTAGAGCTGCAGCAGCCTCAGCAGTGCCTTGAAGGGTGTCTTCTCAGCCAGTCTGGTCAGCCATTGCTGTAACACAACATCTAGTCTCCTCAAGTTGGGGAGGAAGAAAGAGGAAACCATATTGCTGAGAAATGGGTTTTGAAATAGTAGAGACGTATTTGACAACAGCCTGAGGTCAGCGCACTCTGCATCTGGGGCTTTCACTTCAGGTTTAGGTTTCTGGGGATGAAGAACTGTAACTCCCTGTGTGTGTAAGTGAACAGTGCCCAGCTGAGTGTGGCTTCAACCCCAACTGAACACCGCTGAAATACCAATGAATAAATAATAATCATCTCCAGTTTAATAGCTGTCTGTGGGAATGGAGCACAGCACTGTTTAGTTTCAACCAGCAGTAACCCTGAACAAATCAGTACCATCTGGTCTCAGCTCAGAGCTTTCCTGATCAGCATAAAATAAAATGGATGCAAAAGTTTCAGAAAATAACAGCTACCCCCAGAATCGTCAGACTAGCATCGTATGTCAGTCTTTCTTTCCAGCAGTGCCCCCAGGTCTGTGCCCACTGTTACTCAGGAGTGACAAGGTCTGGATCTCTGGCCTGAAATGTTCTTGCCCACAGCTTGGGGGTTCCAACAAAAACAGAACAAGAATTTCGTCATGCTATTAAATTATGTTCATCCTTGCTAACCTCTAGTGACGAATGGCTCCATCTGAATTTAATGCTGCCAGCCTCTTTGCATTCGTATGAAATATAGTTATAATATATCTTAGGGACCTGTCAGGGAAAGAGCTACAGCATTTTTATTCAGGATAACTCCCTGAGGAAGTGGGATGAAATGGAACCACCTCAAAGCTTGCTGCAGGAAAAAGTATTTGAGGCATTTCAGTGGGAGACAGGTCCCAAAAGGGCCCAGGGACCCACAGCAAACAAAGAGACTGTTTCTGTCACAGGGCCATCCCTGCTGAGGGGTGACAAGCTCCTGGAACCAAATCAGGAGCTGGAACAATGAAATGGCATGGAAGAAACCAATTTCTTATTTTTCAAATACAGCAATATCCTCTCCCTTTCTCATGCTTACAAGTAAACAGGAGTCAGGGCCAACCCATGCCACAGTGGCACAGAAATGATGGTGGCAGTGTTGTGCTGGGGCATGGGCTTGTGGTCAATGGAGATGGGCAGCATGGAGCTCAGCATGGGCTGACCTGGCCTGATAGGAGGCAGGGTCGTGTCAGGGCCTGGGGGGAGCAGCCGGGCACCATGCTGGCTTGGTGGTATTCCATGGCTGCTTGTTAGACTGCCAGTGAGCAATAATGTGTCCTCTTCTGGAGCCCTGGGAAATCACAGTCAGTTTTGAGAGCTCATAAAGGTTGCACCCAACTTTTCAGGCCCTTGTGTCTCAAAGATAGGAATGAATTAAGAATTGTTTTTATTCATCCCATCAAGCTAGCGAACACTTACTGCCTCTCCTTTACAACAACTTGCTATTTCTCAACACCCCGTTGAGATTCATGCTCCACCTGCTCAGTACTTCGAAAGTAAAATGGGGGTGTCCCTTTTTAATGCATGTCCTTGCACAAGAGCAAGCTCCAGGCTTGTTCCCTGACTCTCCCAGATACGCAGTCTTCAAGCTAATACTGCTCCTGCCATCAGCTGGGAAACAGAGAGGTGTGAGCTGCCGTCTTCCTTCCCGACATGTGCTACAGCCTGCCCAGGCTGCCTGAATCACGTGGCCACAGAGCCCCTGGCCACGAGTAGCCTTTGCCCCTTCGCTGTTCATAGTATCCTCCACCAAACCAAGCTGAAGTGGTGAAGCTGCCTCACATTCCAACCAGGAAGGGAGAGGGGATTTGGGGAATAAAAGAGTGTTCCCTGCTCTGCAGCCCTGCTCAGACATGGTGGGCTGTGCTCAGAGAGGGAAAGACAAGCTTGTTGCAGAATAAATATCATGCAAAGAGGGATTTCCCCACCTGTAGTCCAATATTAGTTTTTTCTGCACTATCTACATGTTGGCAGGCAACTTTTAAGTGAGAATGAATATTTGCCTCCAGGTGATATGTGAAAAAAGTTGACTTAATCTTAATTTAATCCCGTTTCCTTGTCAGGGTTCCACTGCAAGCACAGGTGCTGGGTTTAGCCACATCCAAGTTTCTGAGTGCCGCCTGTTATTCAAGAAATTCCCCCATGCCGAGCTCGGCACATCAGCAGGAATCCAGCTAGCTTTTGCTCCATGTCCCGAGAGATGCCCTTTCAAAGTCCGCCCTCTCAGAGACACAATGAACTTTCAATTCAGCATTTTACTGTCTCAGTGACCTAAACCCTAAAGTTAGACTTAATCCTGTCATGTCTGGCAGTTGAGATCTGTTAGGATCTGCCAGAGTCTGACAGTGTGACCTGGGACTGTGTACGAGATGGGAAGAGGTGCAGAAATGCAGGTGGAAGAAGAAGGAGCAGCAACAGTAGTTTGACAGATGATGTGAGCAAAGTCATTGCTTAGCATTACAGAGATGCAGAATTCCCTTCCATGGCATGGAAGGTGCTTATCCCAAAGTAATAAAATCCTGAATATGAAACCCGGGGATGCAACAATGACTCACTGAGTTTTTGGGAGAGCATTTAGACTACCTTGAGTCAATCCTGGAATAAAGTTGCTTGTCATCTGCAAAAAGTCAAGTCATACTATATCCATTGCACTTTACTGAAAAGGCTGTTGTGTGTTTCTTGCTTCCAAGAGTTTGTAGGCTACACTGAAGGCTTTCTTGACTCTGAGGCTATGTTTGTGCCAGGAAATGAAACTCTGTTCTCTGGCCCGGAGGTTCAGCTTGTGTCCGTACAGCCAAACTCTCTCATCGCCAAAACAGGTGGCTGCATCCAAACAGCCTCCAAGGACCCAGCCTTGTGCTAGCCCATGCCTTGGCTGGACATGGTGCGGGTTGCCCAGACCTCACCCATGCCAAGGACCTTTCTGACAATTTAGTTCCTGATCGCGATCTGGTGCTTAGGCCTCGATTCTGGCTCCATTTTGCTCTTTGCTGTAGACTAAAGCCTCAGGTGTCACATAGAGAAGCCTGCTCTGGCTTGAACGGAGACAGCGTGAGCAGTGGGGTGCCATGGGGTGGGCTTCCCCACCCCATGCTCAGCTGTGCAGGCTGCGGCATGGCATCTGCTGGCCCAGCTGGCCTGACAGCCAGGAGAAAACAGGCTTAGGAGCATCATCGCTGCCCGTAAACCACAGCGGGGACAGTAGAGGGGCTGTTTCCTGTCATAAATGCGTGCACAAGGCAAACAACTTATGGTAGGAAAGGTTTTTCAGGGAGGAAGAGAAAGGATGTGCTGGAGCTGAGGGCTTTCGTGATAAAGGAGGAGTTGTCCTGAACAGGAACTGTCGGATTTTTACAGGCATTTAGGGAATCACGAGAGGATGTGTGTGTAGAGGAGGGCATGATGACGGCAATATCCCAGCTCAAGTGACTGCACAGCTGGGCTCCTTCAGCTGCGGACGGAGTGGGCACCAAGGGAGCAGCCACAGGCTCTGGTGATCGGGAGGGAGGACTGGAGACAAGAGGAGGAGAAAAGGAAAGCCTATGCGAGGGAGCAGGCTTGTGCAAGGTGTTGAGGGTGTCTGTAAATGAGTCTGGAGCAGGATGGGATGGTATAGAGGCAATGTCAGGTTTCAGGAAAGGAAAAAGAAAAGGGGAGATTGAAGATAATTACTAATCCATCCTCTCTCCCCATCAAAGCTATATGATGCTTCCTCCCCTTACCTCTGAGCCAAGCCCTGCTTCTCCCCTCCCTGTCCTGCCCCACTTCTTTCTCCCATTTTTTATTTTTCTTCCTCCTCTCCTCCTCCCCCCATCCAGTCCCTGTGCACTCTCTCTGCATGTGTTAAGCATTTACTGAATGCATCAGGCAGGGGCAGCTTGGTGATACGTTGGTGAGAGCGGGGTCTGTAGCCCTCACTAAAATCTCCCCAAGCCTTATTTCACTGTTGGGCTAATCATGGCCAGTGCACGTGCCAGCACTGGACAAGACACCACAGTGCCCTGGAAGAAGACACACAGGACTGGAAGGTCACTGTGCCTGTGCAATGGCCCCCAGTCGGGATTCCCCAGGGTGCATTCAACTTTGTGGAGACAAGTGTGTGGTGACTTGGGCTGAGCATGAAAAGCAGCAGGTAGGAGTCGGTTGCAAGGTCTTGACATTTTGAATGTCCTGTGATGTCATTTGTGAGACAAGCAGTGAGAATTTATTGGATAACTATGTGCTTCAGAGCTCCAGTGGGTTTGAGCAAAGCAGATTTTTTGAAATCCCACAAGCTAAAGAGCAATGTCAAGACAAATGGGAAGTGTTGAGCATTTTGCAAAGCCCTTCCATCAGTGCCAGTCACCCTTGCTGGGTTCCTTTAGCAGCTGCATGCTGCATCCACCCACTCCCCGCTCTCCCAGCCTCGCAGAGAGACCTTACTGATTTTAGAGGTGCATGGGCAGAAACCTACTAGGAGGGGCTTTTGCCCCTTTTTGCAAACCCAGCTTTCAAAATCAGTGATAGCCACCTTTTACAGCGTGCAGGAGTCATGATTAGCACTCCAACCAGGCAGAGGCTCAGATGAGGGGAGGAAAGTTTTGGGGCCAAGGAGGACCCGAGAATGAACATATTTGCTAAAATACATCCACTTTTGGTTTATTGCAGCAAGATTGTGAATTGACATATTTCCCCTCCCAGCGCAGAGGTGCCACAAAGGCACACAAAGGGTTTGTGGCAGAAAGTGTTTCTGCTTGGCCATCTGGGCTCCTGTGCCTGAGAGGGGATTTGGCTAACCCTGAACATGATGCCATCTGCCAGATCCATCCACTTCTCCTTCGCTATCTGTGTAATACTCCTTTTATGTACCCACAGCAAATGGCAGACCACCTGCATGTTTTATCTTTTAAAAAGAAACTCCCAACTTGCTTGGCTCTGAAATGCAGGATTAGTTGAGAAAAGTTTTCTTCTGGACACATGTTACTTTTCTAATGTCCAAAGTTGAAGTCGTACAAAGACCCATGCCTGGATTTAATTTATGCTGAGGGCATGGATGGCTCATGCAAGGACGCATGTGATTGTGTATTTTTTTATAAGCTCAACGTCTGTTTTACTGCAGTGCCAGAAACCCGCAGTGAAGATTAGGATGCAATTGTGCTAGGTGCTGTACAAACATGGTGAGAGAAAGCCATTTCAGAAGACTGTTTGTGGCTGGAAGTGCCAGTGACTATTTCCACTCAGGCCAAATGGTTTTGCCTCTATTGCCTCTCTTTTGAGGGTTCTCTCTTCATATTGCAGTGCTAATCTCATCTCAGATTTTCCAGGCTCCAGGGGGAGATGGAGGGTATTATTTGTCATGCTGAAGGGAACATGAGCTGTGTCTCAGACGAAAGGGCTATTCAAGGGAAATGACACCACCAATACACTTTTTGCTGCAGAACAAGGAAACTCGCATTGCTACTTGAAATTAAAAGAGTGAAGCATCGCAAATCACACGAGTTCCTAGACACGAGAGAACCAGCCAAGTCCTGGATTCTCGCGCACATTTTGCTTAGATCTGTGAGCAAGCAGACTTTTTTTTGGAGCGTTTCCTCTAGAGCTAGACAGAGTTTTGTTTAGAAAAAAAATCAGTGTTTGCTGATGCATATCTTACATTCATCACAGCTGTTTACTGATTCACTTGCTGTGATTAATGGGATAGCAAATGATGAATGTTTAATGGAGAGCACTCCACAAATGGTCAAGGCGACTGCAAAACATTTAATGTTTCAGAGCAAGCAATGTATTTGGGAACATCCCTTCCTTTGCCCTTGTGTTTCTTTTTTCTCCCATCCCATGTGGTGTGTGCCATGGGGGTGGGTCTTCGGCTGGGCCTTGGACGTGGCTTTGGCAGCTCTGATTGTGGTACAGCTTCTCCAGTGATGGGCATGGATGCCATAGAATAAATGTAAATTTGGGAGTTTCTGAAGGGGAATGAGGAAGACTCATGATAGCTGTGATTGTAATTCAGTATTCCTAGTTACTGGCGCAAGAGCGTTTTATCCTGTGTCTCTTTAGGCGGTACTAATTGTAGCTGTACACACAGAATATTTGTGTTTATTAAAATGACCTTATCGGAAGATTAGCAAACTTCAGCCACGTGAACAGAAACACCCAGGATCACAAAAGAGGCTAATTTGAGGGGGATGCTTCAACCACGCTGAGAAGACTGCCAAGGAAATCTCATGGCTCTGGGGTTGTTTGCCAGCTGCTCATCCACCTTCTGCTGTTATTTGGCTTTGCTCTCCTCGGCCCTTTCCTCCATACTACCTGTCTGTGTCCCTGCCTGCCCACTGCTTTCCAGAAGGAAAGAGGCCAGGCAGCTTCATGGGGAGGACGCTGTGCCTGCAATGGCACCACTGAGCAAAACCCGGTGACTAGTTAGGATATTGTGCAGTCAAGGAGCTGAACTGCCTCTGCCTGTTGAGGAGGTGTTAGGATATAATATAATTCCCATCAACTTATTAAGCTGTGTTTTGAATCCTGTGGCTTAGACCAGAGAAAATATTTTCTAGAGACAGTTGACTTAGTGAGTAACAAGAAGGTTGGCAAGGTACCAAGGGAAGTTGAACAAAAAGGTGATTTTCATTCTCCAAAGCCCGCCGAGCTGACTGATGCTAAGGTGCCAAGCGCTTCCTAGCTCTCATAGATCTGGACTCCAAACTCACAGGCCTCCTGAGGAATTTAGGAGTCTCTGTTAAGCCTATTAAATCCCCCTGACGTTTCTAACAACAGCTTAGATTTTATCACTAATAAAAGAAAACTCACAGTTCCTCTGGATTCAGTCCATCTTATCTCAACAGCTGAAAAAGAGCTTGGCTAAAAGGATAAAGAACTTTATTTTTTTCCTTTCTATCGGTGTATTAAGCCATTCTCCTTGCATCAGTCCAAAACTGACAAATGCTGACATATTCTTGAGCATTTGGGCTGGAGTGATTGAGAGGGTTACTGCTGTGGCATTGTGGGGACTCCTGTCCCTGAGCAGGGACAGCAGAAGAAGTTGTGCATTGAGCTCCTCAGCCATCTGTGTATTAGTGTGAGTGGTGCCGCTGGCACTGATGACAGCTCAGGTTAATTGAAGAGGGAACAGGCTACTCTTCGACTACCTGTGCCACAGGCCAGGAGCTCAGGATCAGAGCAGGCACCTACAAGAGATACCATAGGAACGCAGAGTCATGGCATGGATGAGGTTTGAAGGCACATCTGGAGATCACCTAGTCCAGCCCCCTGCTCAGAGCAGGGTCAGCTACAGCAGGCTGCTCAGGGCTGTGTCCAGTGCGCTTTTGAAAATCTCCAACAATGGAAACCCCACATGCTCCCTGGGCAACCTGCACTGTTGTCTGAGCACCTTCACAGTAAAAAAGTGTTGGATTTTTTTATGTTCAAGTGTAATTTTCTGTGTTTCAGTTTGTGCCCATTTCCTCTTCTCCCGTCACTGGGCACCACAGAGAAGAGTCTGTCTCTGTGTTCTTTACTCCCCCATCAGGTATTTATTTATACACACTGATAAGATGTCCCTGAGCCTTCCTTTCCTGGGCTGAACAGTCCCAGCTCTCTCAAGCCTCTCCTCTTGTGTCAGATCCTCCAGTCCCATAATCATTTTCGTGGCCCTTTGCTGGACTCACTCCAGTATGTCCGTGTCTATCTTGTGCTGGGGAGCCCAGAATGAGACACAAGACACTAGTGCTGAGCAGAGGGGAAGGATCACCTCCCTCGACCTGCTGGTGATGCTCTGCCTAATGCAGCCAGGAGGCTGGTGGCCTCCTTTGCTGCCAGAACACATTGCTGGCTCATGGCCAGCTTGTCCACCAGGACCCCAGGTCCTTTTCTGCAATGCTGCTTTCCAGCCAATTGACCTCCTGCCTGCTCTGGTGCCTGAAGTTATTCCTGCCCAGGTGATGGACTTGGTGTTTCCCTGTATTGAGCTTCATGAGGTTCCTGTCCACCTGTTTCTCCAGCCTGTGCAGGTCTCTCTGAATGGCAGCAAAATGCTCTGGGGCATCAACTGCTTCTCCCAGTTTTATATTGTCTGCCAGATTGCCGAGAGGGCACTCCCTCCCATCGTCCAGGTCATTAACGAGGAATTTCAAACAGTATTAGCCCCAGTATCAACCCCTGGGGTACTCCACTAGTGAATGGTCTCTGGTTGGACTTTGTGCCATTTATCTAGTCCGTACTTCATTGGTTTGTCTATAAGAATGTTTTGGGAGACAGCGTCTAAAGCCTTGATAACACCAAGATAAACAATGTCCACTTTGCCTTGGTCTTTACTGGTGAGATTTGCCTTCAAGAATCACAGGCCCCTGAGACCAGTGGGAAATGCTCTTCCTGGTCAGGGGTCTGTAGCAGACACCCACCACAACATTGCCCACATTGAGTTGGCCCTCTAATCCTAACCCATAAGCTCTCAGCTGGCTCATTGTCCACCCCAGGCAGAGCTCCATGCTTTGCCCCTGCTCTTGCACATAAAGGGCAAACCCCCTCCTCACTTTCCCAGCCTGTCCTTCCTGGAGAGCCAGTATCCATCCATGGCAGAACTGCAGCTGGTGAGCTGTCACAGCATGTCTTCGTGATACCAATGAGATCACAGATCTCGTAATTCCTCCTGTGTGTTCCCCATGCTGCATGCGTGGGTGTCCAGGCACCTCAGAGAGGCACCCAGTCCTGCTGGTTTCCCAGGAAAGGTATGAGAGCTTGCCCTCTAATGCTGTCCTCAGTGCTTCCTTATTTCTCCACATGCACTTGTATTACACTGTATTCACTGTGGGTTATGTGCTGCAGAGTGTGAGCTGGGGTCTAAGCCTCTTTAAAGACAACCCAAATTTCCTGAGGCCAGAGATTAAATTCCAAATTCCCTAGCCCTGTAGTCACAGAGATTCACGTGGAAGGAGGCTGCAGCATAACCCACAGGTCTCATCCCAGTACGATCTCCTGCTGGGGACTGCTCTCCTTGCAGACCATGTCTGCAAAAGCTCTGAGTTATTTCATACTATGTGTGGATTCACTGTAATAAACTTTTGCGATGTCATTATATCTCATTGCTGCTGTTGGGTTGCCTACCTCACTCCATGCATTGCTTGGAAAAAGGATTTGGCAAACTGGTGGAGGGGGTTGAGTACCTGAAACTGCCAGTACCGAAGTTTTGTGACATGTACAGAATGAGGGATGGGCCTGCTGGAAACCAAGACTGCTCCTATGGCTTGGTAGATAGGACATGGAGGACCTGGATTGTTTCATTGCTGCTGCCATTGGCTTCCTGGTCGTGACAGATAAATCTCTTTTGCAAGATCAGTGAAAGATAGTAATAACTTCCTGGCTCTCCACAACTGTTGTGAAAAAAGTATTTCTTGAAACAATAATGAGGAGCACCATGGGCTGAGAGTTTGAGATGAAAAGAACCTGTTATGGTTGTTAAGGTGCAGCAAATAAAACCTCAGGCAGCTGAGGGGGGATGAGTTTCAACAGCAATACTGAAACTCTGCCTAGAAGTCAGCTTGAGTCAGGAAAAAAAACCCCTGTTTCCTAGCAAGATGTGAAGAAGGATAAAAAAAAGCTGTATTGTTTCTGTTAGAAAATAATTGTTGAAATGTGTTTTAGAATAGCTTTACAGCTGATAAGACAGGGAGCAGAAATTTGAGATTTGGCATAAAGGATAACCCTTCCTTCAGGAGAACTTGTAAAAGCTTCGGAGAAAACAGGATAAAATGTAACTCTCAGGATTCTCTGGAATAAGCTGATTTTGCATAAGGGGGTTTGAGTTTTCTTGGTTTTGTTTTCCCATGGGCCACTTTGAGGGCTGTATCCAGAGCTCATGCAGACAAGGTAGCTGAACAGACACGTAGGAGCACAAGGGTGGGCTCCACACACTACCCCTTCCTTAATGAGTTTCTCCTGATTTCCACCTACAGGAAAAGTGACATTTCTGTTCAATTTCTTCTCCTGTGGCTTCCCAAATCAGTGGCTCACTTCCAGGGGTTTGCTGGCAGAGATCTCATGAGTGGCAATGTATGGTATGAAGCCAGTGTTTCATGGGAATGTCTTGGATATGGGTACAAGGTACATTTTTGCCACATTAACAGAGTGTGACTTTGTAGTGTGTCAGCTGTGGGTTACTGCTTATGTCCATACTCAACAGTAAAACACCAAATCTGGGGAGCCTTCAGGCTTGGTGTTGTTGGGAAGGTGAAGCATTAAGGTATTATGGCAGTCAGCACTAGTCCTGGCAATCAAAAAAAAGCCAGTGAGGTTCATTCCTGACCTCTCCTGAGCTATTGTGCTGGGTATATGTGGAAAATCACCTTTATTTCATACGGTTTCTGTCCCTCAACAAAGCTCTTAAAGCTTCTCCTGTCCATCACCTCAGCAATGCTGGCTGTGCTTACAGGGTGTTATCAGCACTTCTGCTGTGAGAGGTGTGGTGGGGCATCCCACACACACACCTTTTCTCTCTTTGACTGCTTTATGACCTCAGGAATTCATGCCAGACCACAGCCTTTGTGTAGTAAGTTGGTCAGTTAGGTGCCCCTTAATTGTACCAGAAACTCCTACATGGCTGAGGCGGAGAGCGGCACTGTCCTTGGCAGAGGCTCCTGCATGGCTGAGGCAGGGAGCAAGAGCAATCACTTATCTCCTGACAGCCTTGTAACATACTTTTACCATGGTTACTGGAATTCCAGTGGTTGCCGACCTGGATTGTGGCTTGGATGGAAATTTACTGATGACTAAAGCCAATCATCTCATGATCCTATAAAACAGCAGTCCTAAGTGAGGCCCTCTGAGTTCTCCTGAACTGCAGCGGACTGGAACCAGCATCTCCCTCTGANTTTAAGTAGTCTGTAGATGTATGATTTAATTACAAAGTGAGTTTTATACTGCTGCTAGATAGATATATATATATATATAATCCTTATTCACATAAACCGTTGACCAAGTCTGAGACTAAGGTTGGACCTAGCTGCACCTAGACTCCTCTCTGAAAGGGAGTTTAGAAAGGAAGGGGGTCTATCCTGAACCTCGTGACTCAATGGGAGGGTCCTCCTTATCCCCTGCATCCACGATCTCTCTGTGAATCATTCTAACTCAAGTGAAACTTAATTTTCCTTTGTGCACTTCTTCCATGTAATAGCGTGAACCTTGCCATCTTCGAATCTTTAACTAAGTC
>VYZW01040854.1:0-73460 GCA_013401315.1 Balaeniceps rex | reverse complement strand
CTTCTTCCATGTAGTAATAGAGTGAACCTTGCCATCTTCGAATCTTTAACTAAGTCGCTGTTTTGATTAATTTTGTCTAATCTCTTTTTTAATCGACTGACGAGTGAGTGCTATTAAAATATCACAATCAAATCCTGCAATTTGCCACAAGTAAATTCTAAACTGCTACTAAATCAAACTGTGTAAAGTCACTCATTCATGACAAATTAACATAGTCAGCGGGATTCACAAATCCGCGTTCGCGACAGAGGACACGAAGCTGCTTTTGCAGCAGCCAGAATACAAACACCAGTGTTCGGTAATCAAGGGCCTTCATTCAACACCTGCATTTAAGAGAGGTAAAGACAAAGTGAGCAGACACAAGTTGGTATGTGTTCTGTAGAGCAGAATGTTTCATTAACATCCCCCAGAGACTGCTGGGGTAGGGGGTATCCTGTGCAGTCACTGCAGACCACCAGATTCATTCTGGATCTCCATAATCTGGCAGAGAGAAAGCCCAGTGGAGGACAATAAAAAAGAACATGATTAAATGAAACTGGATGCACATATTTACTGGCAGCACTATTTAAAAAAAAAAAAAAATCCCTCCCTTTTTATCTTCTATTCACTTCCATCCCCCCTCTGTCCTCTTCCCAAAAATCTGCCAAAGCATTGCCAGTTTTTCGTAAGAAATGTTTCCACCAGGAAATTAAATGTTGGGTATTACAGTTTGCATGTTACAGGCTCATCTCTGCAAATTTAACCACCACAAAAAATGTGCCCTGCTCATATGGTGAAGAGAAAGGTGAGGGAGAAGATTGTCTTAGGAAAACTTTCCCCAAATGTATTGTAAAATNTTTAATCGACTGACGAGTGAGTGCTATTAAAATATCACAATCAAATCCTGCAATTTGCCACAAGTAAATTCTAAACTGCTACTAAATCAAACTGTGTAAAGTCACTCATTCATGACAAATTAACATAGTCAGCGGGATTCACAAATCCGCGTTCGCGACAGAGGACACGAAGCTGCTTTTGCAGCAGCCAGAATACAAACACCAGTGTTCGGTAATCAAGGGCCTTCATTCAACACCTGCATTTAAGAGAGGTAAAGACAAAGTGAGCAGACACAAGTTGGTATGTGTTCTGTAGAGCAGAATGTTTCATTAACATCCCCCAGAGACTGCTGGGGTAGGGGGTATCCTGTGCAGTCACTGCAGACCACCAGATTCATTCTGGATCTCCATAATCTGGCAGAGAGAAAGCCCAGTGGAGGACAATAAAAAAGAACATGATTAAATGAAACTGGATGCACATATTTACTGGCAGCACTATTTAAAAAAAAAAAAAAAATCCCTCCCTTTTTATCTTCTATTCACTTCCATCCCCCCTCTGTCCTCTTCCCAAAAATCTGCCAAAGCATTGCCAGTTTTTCGTAAGAAATGTTTCCACCAGGAAATTAAATGTTGGGTATTACAGTTTGCATGTTACAGGCTCATCTCTGCAAATTTAACCACCACAAAAAATGTGCCCTGCTCATATGGTGAAGAGAAAGGTGAGGGAGAAGATTGTCTTAGGAAAACTTTCCCCAAATGTATTGTAAAATCCATTTGAAAAGGGTGTTTACATTGCATTCAGAGCAGAATTTGATGAATGTAAAACACAGAAGCAGCCATAACTGTTCAAGATGAATCTCAAGAATGGCTTTTCAAACAACACGCTGTGATCAGATCAATTCATCCACATGGAAGCAGAATCTTGGGGACTACAGGAGAGGTTTAAACTTGGGGTTTGGAAACATTTCCTGATATTTTCTTCCCTGTAGTTAGAAAGGGCAAAAAACCACAGCCATAAAGGACAACAGAAAACCACACTAGTTTCTTTTGGGGTTTTGTTTTGCTTTTATTTTTAGAAGACTGACCGACCTCCAAATGTTTTCAGTAAAATGTTTACATGAATATGTTAGGAGCAGTGCTTTTTACTACTGTCAGTTCCAATTCTGCTTCAAGAACTACAGAGCCATAGGCATCTCTTACTCTAAAGGAGTAGAGCAGGATTTCAGCAGGAGCTGAGCAAACAGGCTGGGCAACTTACTCTAGCACTGATTTGGTAAACAGCCTAGGTGTGTACATAAAGCTTAGCACGTGCATGAATGGCATGTGGTAAGGCTCTACTAGAATGTTTGTGCGTTCCAGTGTTTCTAAATCTGTTATGTTTACGTATGCATTATATACATTTGTTATATATGCAATGCATTCACACACACACACATATAGACATATATACACACACTCTGTTGCCTGCTGTGTTTCTTCTATGTAATATAGCTATTTACTTTTGCTGTCTCTGCACTCTTGGGTGAAACAGCCAATCTGAGAGCAGTTGGTGTTGTTACGGGCTGAATACATGAATTTCTGGTGATGACAAGGCAGTAGTGAACTTTTTTCAAATTACCTTTCCTTTGTTGACCTGTCAGCTGGATGCCTTCCTTCAAAGCTGCGCTGTAGCAGTTTTACCATCAGTTCCTTGATACAAGTTGTTTACCACCCCATCATTGCTATTGAACTGATGAGCTTTAAAGGACTATCAGGATGTCTATAAAGTGCATGCACTGAAATTCCGATGTTTTGTAAGCTCTCTTGGGAAATCTTTTATGATTAATATAAACCCAGCTCACTTCTGATAAAGCCTTGCCATCCTTTTGGTCCTAAGGAGATCACCAAGAGCCTCAGTGCTACACCCGGAAAGGGTACAGTCAGTGCTAATTGTAGTTTGAGCTGTTGGATGTAATGAACTTACAAAGTCCAAGAATGAGACCGAAAGAGGAGGGTGGAAATTAGACCACTGCTGCTACACAGCAGTCTGGGTTCACCATTGGATCCAGTAGTTGATCAAAACAGTTTTGCGAATATCCTAGAAATTCAACAGTGAACACTTTTAGAAAATGTTTCATTCTCAACTGCTGTTGATTTGAACATGGTATCAAGGTAAACATTTTTCAATTCCTGCCACTCTCCCAGGTGAAATCTGTCCCTAACTTTGCTCATGTGAACAGTGCTCTTACCTACTGCAGTAGCTGAAGTCGTACAACAAAAGTGTGAACATGCAGAAGCAGTTGAAGACCCAATTTCAATGGGGGCTCAAGGACCCACTTGCATTAACCCGACTTTGGAACAAAGGCCTTGAAAAACTCCTGTGAAGACTACAGTCACACGTTTGCTTAACTTCATGCACCTAAGTAGCCCCTTAAAGCCAAAAGAATTGCCCAGGCTTAAGATCAACATATACCATAGAATCATAGAATCATAGAATCATAGAATGCTTTGGGTTGGAAGGGACCTTTAGAGGTCCTCTAGTCCAACCCCCCTGCAGTGAGCAGGGACATCTTCGACTAGATCAGGTTGCTCAGAGCCCCGTCCAACCTGACCTTAAAGGTTTGCAGGGATGGGGCCTCCACTACCTCTCTGGGCAACCTGTGCCAGTGCTTAACACCTTCATTGTAAAAAATTTCTTCCTTAAGAAGAGTGCACATGATCTGCTAGTTTAGGACCATACAAGGGCTGATAATCTGATCATGCACTCATACTTGATACAAACATCCAGGAACACAGACACCTTCTGATCATCAAGTTCATTTTTCCCAGAGTAGCAGCGTGTCATATGATCTCTTCCCTGACCTTACCAAGCTCAGTATAGCTTGGTGCCAAAGGAGATCTGGCTTTCGACCCTGGTCTTTGAGGAGTTCTTGAAGCAGGTCCTGAATGTGGCTCCTGATCACTTTGATTGCTTTGAGTGATTCAGGGTTTCTCAGAAGAGAAACGTTTCAAAGTAGTTTTAAATCAAGCTTTGCCATTTTTCTGTTTATGCACACTCAAATGGCTAACTCCAAAGCCATATACTACAGGCATGCACACATCCCTCATCATATTTTCAAATAAATGTCATTCATTTTAAAATGTAACACCTAAAAGTATGCATATGGAGAATCGGGAGAATAATGCATAAGTAATAATCATTACATAATGATTTCATTCAGTGATACATCATCGATTAACACATGTAGCAAAGTGCTTGGGTTTTCAATTCATGTAGCCCACATAAAATACCTAAGAGCACTGCTCTTGACATTTGATCAGTGCCACATTTTGAGTTTCTGGAGAAGCCTTAAAGGTTAGTGCTATATTTCATCCTTCCAAGCTCTGCATTCGAAAGCTCAGTCCCATGAAGCATCACCTGGTGCCAAGGAAAGGCAGTCATTATTTAAATCACATTCTGACATAAGCTGTGCAGAACTCTCACTTGGCATCTTCTTCGCAGGCAAAATCAGTACCTTCAAGAATGGTTTAAATCAGATGAAGTACTTTTGCAGACAGGTGCAAGAAGAGGAGAGGAGAGGAAGCTAATAAGCCCTGGATGGCAACTTGGTCACCAAAACGAGCAAATGGAAAGAAATCCAACTGGGGAGGGCAGAAGAGGAGGTAAAAGATTATTTTCCATCCACAATAACATAGTCCGAGAAATAGAGAAACCAAAGAAAAGGGGGATTTAGCATCTACTGGAGAGATTTGATGGGCTGAGTGAAAATGTCTGTTGGCTGGAGGAGACAGGGACTGGAGGGAATGAGGACAACAGCTGTAGGAGTAACATGGGTGGAGGGATAACTGCCCTGCTTAAGCCAGTTATTGGGCATTGGGACACTGTGTGAAACCCTCCTCTGGTCCTTGTGTGCACTGGCAGTCCAACACCAACCTGGCTGCAGAGGGGAGGATGGTGTAGCTACTAGGGACAGCTTTGTGCGTGACATGCTCCTTCTCCAGAGCCTGAGCTGGCCTAGGGAGAAAGCCCTGAGGGGAGCACCAAAGTATAAACAAGAAAACCTGGTCTGCATCCTGGGAAATGCTAAGCAGAGAGGCTTGTGCTGAACACCTGCTGTAACTGTGACTCCTGCCCTGAGCTGGGGGAGACGTAGGGGAAGTGGAATATCACGGAAATATCACTTTGGCGATATCTTTAACCAGAAGTTTGAATTCCTGGCACAAGAACTGAAAAGACTCTTGCGAAACGACAGCGGGACAAAGCATGTCTGAGGACTATTTCTGATGAAATACTGGGGGAGAGTGTTCACTATGAGCTGAGGGCTGAGCTGCTGAGAACGGATGGAAAGCAAAGCATGTCTGTGCTTCTGGCAAGCTGCATGCTGGCTGGAAACAATAAACTGTCCTACAGGCAATTCTTGTGACTCATTGGATGACATAGTCCTTGTCCCAAAATGCTGTCCTTCATGGATTAGAAGAGAAAAATGTATATGTACAAAGACTAAAAATATCTCTGCATCCCTTGTGCCTGCCTGACAAAAGGACAGCTCCAGCAGGTGCACCTACGCAGCAGGCACAGGTCTTGCAAAGACACTTACTTCTCTGTGCTTGCAGTGTTCATCCTGACGCAGTAAGAGACAGTTAAAAATAGCTTGTACTACACAAGTATCTTAAGACCAGTCAAGGAGGACTTACAAAACCATCTCAGGTGCCTTTTTACACATGCAGCTGTGTATGCCTTGTTCTTCCTTGTTTATACAAGTCAAGAAGTGATTTGAAGACATAATTTGTAGTGTGGTGTAAGACACAAAATAAAGCATCAGATGTGCCCCAAAGACCTGATTTTTAACTCTGCTTCTAAGGTGGGATCTGATGTTTACTGCAATGTGGAGAATGAGACAGTAGAGATTTTTTAGTCTGTCAAGTAAAGCTTTGCCAGCTTTATTGCTATCATATAGTCAATAAACCAAGCCATGTTACTGAAGCAGTTCACATCTAATAGCTGCTTTTTTTTTTTTCTCAAACACAGGATAAAAAGTCTTGGAAGAATAACTCTTGGATTTCATAGAACTGCACTGCAAAAATAACTTTTGCACCTTGCTAAAAGTGGTGATGAAATCCAAAACAAGAAAATGAACATATATATTTACAAAGCTTTAATGGTCTGAGCTGGGAAAGGAGATACTGCCGTATTTGAATATGCAGTTCTAAGGAAAGACTAAAGAAGCAAGAAGCCTGTAGAAGCAGCTAGCATTTCTCACTGATCCAGACTCCTAACATCTGTGACCTTTGAAAGAAGAGTTTCAAGTAATAGTGACGACATCTGGCTGCTTGTTCTCATTCCTGAATCTTCTTGCCTGTAACAGCACAGAATAATCAGAAATGCCTTGCGCTCTTGGCTGCTTGCTTTTAAATTATCATTCCAAGTCAAGATAGAGAATTTTGTTAAACACAGTCACACAGAGTAGCAGATTTTTAGGTTTTGCACCTCATTCTAAAAATTTTTCAAAGCCTTAGTCTTCTCAAAAGAATAATTAAAAGGAAAAAATGGGTTTGAAGTGCTTGCAGAGAGTCCTTGCAGAGGAGAAAGGTCCTATGTCTAGGCTGCTTGTGCAAATCTAGCCCCGAGGTTAGTTTTTAGTCTCAGCCAACCTCAGTATCGTATGACACCAGAAATGGGTCCATCCAGGCTAAATTGCTGTGCATCGAAAGGACAGGATTAAGCAGCTCACAGGGCTGCTGACAGCATTGAACTGGGCAGAATGAGATGCTTCCATGCCTGAGCTATTGGCTGAGTGCTCTTCATCAGCTCTGGATTCACACCAGGCTGAAGGTGCTTAAGAAAATGTGATAGGCATGTGTGCAGTGGTTGTACGCTCATACTCACACTCTCACTCTCTCCATAAGTGTGCATATATATGCTTATATAAATACACTGTATTACTTCATAATTACATTATTTACATGTTATATATATTATATGTAGTCTGTAGTATATGTATTTTATATCTACAGCTCTCCTTATATGCATATGGGTATCTGTCTATTTATACACACACATGCACACATAATCACAGCATTATTTTAAATTCCAGTGGTACTGGAGTTCCCAGGGGCCCGTGAGAAGGCCACAGTAATGCAGCCAGACTGTCGGTGCGTGCTGTGCAGAGCCGCACACCATCTTCTTGAGAAATGTTTGTTTACAGTCCGTCAGGTAAACTGTTACATACAGGGCTGCAAGTACCAACAGATGCTGCCAGTGATTTGGCAACCCAAGGTTGTAGCACGTGACGATCACAAAGCTTTGCCCTAAAGCCACTCCTAAACCATGAGAAGCTTCGAAGATTAGAGCTTCACATCCATTCGCTCTTAGCGCAATCAGATGGGAGCATGATACAACCCACATTGACAAGGGATGAAGTAAAAGTGTGGGTGTTCATTGGCTACTGGCAATGGGGACTGCACTGATAGCTGAAGCAACAAGCTTAGCACACATAGCCAGATTTGTCAGCTAGCCCTAGGTGTTGTCACTGGCTGCTAGATCTGGTCTCCTGTCCAGCTTTCCATCAGAGAATCGCAGTTGGCAGAGTCCCCCCAAAGTGAGTGGAGATGCCCCTCCTGCCAGCTTAAGGCCCTGGAGGAGGAGGATCAGGACTGCAGGTTCCACGAATCCCTTCGTCACAGCTTCACAGCACAGTGAGACGGGTACTCGCACAGGTGGCTTCGTGCAAACTTACCAGTCATGATTCACTCTGCAATTCCACTACGTAGGCTTGGAGATTAGAATAGGGTTCACAAAGGTAAATAACGAATGGGATTCTATAGTTTACATCTGATATGTCTTACATATGCCCTAAAAGTCTGTTCTGCTGCTCAGGTACCTACTGAGAGCCGCAGAGCCAGCAGCTGGGAGACAGCAGGTACCACAAGCACTGGATCTCCCCAAAGGGAAGGAGGAGTGTATTGGCTGCCCTGCAGTCACTAGCACAAATGTTGTTCCTCCCTGGCATTTGCCAGGATGTTGAACATTGTACAGCAGGGCATGAAAAGACACTGAACTCAAACTTTGATTTTCAGATTTGCATAGGGCTGAGCTGTGTGTTTACCTCCAACCATCAGGCCAGAAGAACAATGGAGACCATTTGTCTGAGTCCTTACCTAATTCCTCCAAATCAGTCCTTGATTCAATTCGAGTAACTACAGCTGAATTTAAGGATATCCTTCAGAGAAATATTGACTGAAAACTTCTCCAGGGATGGCAAATCATCATCTTCATTAGTGAAAATTATATGGTGTTTCTCGCTTAAACTTATCTATCAACCCTAAATGCAGAAGGCTGGTGTATCTCTAGCTGTAACATCAAAACCCTTTGGCAGGTTTTTACAGACTGTTTAGAGAAGATAAGTAGACTTTGTGTCTCCTGTAAGAGGTTCTTCAGGCCTTCAGACTGCATTGGTCTGTGCTGAACTTTCTCCGATTTTTTTATACCCCTCTTGGTGTGTGAAGTCCAGGACTGGACATCATATTTCAGCTTCACCTGTGCCAAATGCGGAGGCAGCAAACCTTACTGAGCTCCTGCTCAGTGACAAGCTGGGGACTACATTCAAGAACAGCATTGACTCTGAAGGTCCCAACATCATATTGCAATTTCATTACAGCTGATTATCTATCAGTGAGCCCTAATCTCTTCCAGGATTATTGCTCTGCAGGACAGAACACCTTATTAGGCAAATATGACCTGCATTTTTTTGTTCCTAGATATATTAAATTGTATTTTACCAAACTGAAATACATACACATCATTTGCTTGTGCCAGTATTTTTACCAATTCCCCCAACATTGTCAATAATGATTGTTTTCTTCTGGATCTCTCCTGAAGAAGACAAAGATCCAGTGTCAATTCTGTCTTATCTTTTATCTCAGTCAGAATACAACTTATGATTAAGCAAGCTTCCTTAAACAAGTCTAAGCCTATTGCTATAATTACATCATGTTTATCAACCAAACTTCTCAAACTAATTTAACATTACTTTTAAAATGAGAATGTAATATCTTTCATAAATCTAGGTTATGCAACACTAATCCTATTACCTTCCTTTAATTATGTATTAGTGGATCACTGTACCAGTTCTTCCAATGTTATTGGAGACTGACAGGTTGGTAATTAAGGGGACCTGAAGCACCAAGCATCCAATGAACTCAGCTCCCATCCAAACCTCAGACAAGGCACTGCTGAGACTTGAGGAGCAACACAACTCACACCACATGCAGCAAGCCTGAAGTAATCAGATCAAGAAAAAAAGTGTGAACTTTTTAAGGTCTGACAAACCTTGTCTGATGCAGGGGGGCAGAACCACAAATGCCTCTGAGGTGGCAGGCAGCAGGAAGGCACCACAGGCTCATCCTTTCTGACCTGCCCTGCCCATGGCCCAGGACCCCATTCCAGCCACCATTGCCATGAAATACAGCTCGGCCCTGCCCTGCAGACCCCCAAACCAAGGATCCCATGGCCTGGGGCTGCCAAAATCCCTGGTTACATCCAGTGGTCTTAGGGCTTTCTCACTGGCCTCTGTTCTGGCCAGAGTGCTGGTCAGCCTGGTGGTGCAGCCGTCCATGGCCACCACAGCCATTCCCTGTTTCCTCCCACATCCCTCTGCACAGCAGCCTCCACTAAAGCTGTAGACACAAAACGGGCTCCTAGCCTTCCATGTACCCCAGCAAACAGGCACCCGTGCTCCGGCCACGTCCTAATGGCCTCTTCAGCTTGTGAGCACCCTGCTCCCACAACAGGGTCTGGGCAGGGTCACAGAAGGGTGCCCAGCAGGGCAGGGCCCTTGATGATGTCCAACAGAAGACAACTCAGGATGCATGTTGTGGAGCTTTTGAAGCCAGAGGAACTCCCGACAATTCCCTGTCATTGTGGGCAGCCTGTGACGACCCCATATCCCCATCCCAGCCAGGTGGACCTTTCAGGGAAGAGGAATGGTATGGGCCAGATGCACAGCCATCGTGGCTGTGACCCATGGGGGTCCTTCTTCCTGTCCCCCAGACAGGAGGTGCCCCAACCAGTCACCACCGCACCCAGGAGCAAGCCCAGCGGGCTACCAAAGGCTGGGACTGAACACCCTGGCAGTGCACTGGTGTCTTCCAGACCCCAGCAGGGCCTGGTACTAGTCTCACACGTTCAAAGCTGTTGCTTGGCAGAGAGCTGATCAGACTGGGCTGCAGGTGAGGATCATGGTGATATCCTCTCTGTGGGCATTGATGCTTTGGCAATGTCAATGACTGCAGTCAAGTGTTGAGAGCCCCAGAGCAAGTGAGATCCTATTTTTGCCTAGCAGTTGTTTATTCATACTCAGAATGGGTGTGGAAATATAGTAGCAATGGTGGGAAGATGTTGGTGCCTTCATTGTGTGCAAGAGGAGCAGTCCCATGGGGATGACAGGCACAGCCTGTGGGCTAATGCTCCCTCCCATCCCCATGGCAGAGAGCACAGGGGCTGAGTAAAGCCCCATGTCTGCCCCACTCTGGGTCTGTTCATCTCCCTGGCAGAGGAGGAGATCCCTGGGCAGTCTCCATCTGCCGCCCAGGCTGCACTGGGCTGCGCAGCATGTCTGAGGGCACACGGAGGAGTGGTGGCATGAGGTGAGGCTGCTACAACATCTGCATCCCGCCAGTGAGCAGGAGCAGCACACGTGCGGCCGCAGCCTGCGGCAGCACTGCACACAGGCACGGAGGCAGCTGGAGGGAAGCAAGGACACAGCTCGCTCCATGGACAGGGCTGATGAAAGTCAGTCCCCAGCCATTTTGCTGTCTTCCTCTCTCTCTGTAGACATGCATACATAAAAGACAATAAGCAAAACATATACATATTCATATATATAAACAAACACACCCACATACTTCACACACACACATATATATCTCCTTTCTAAGAATAGTCCAGAAATCATGTTCACAGTTTGCTGGAGCTTCCACAAACAAATCACGCAGGAAAGGGATGGTGTAAAGCTGTAGTCAGAAAGCAGTTTACCTTTCCAACTACTCTTTGATAAACTGAGTGATGTTCGCTCAGGGGTAAGGTAATACCTGTTTGCCAAAGAACCAGTCGCAGAAGTGTTGTGAGACAGTGGAGTCACAGAGATGCCCTTCTTTGTAGTGAATATTTCCTACCCCACTGCCTTTTAAGAAGTTTCTGGTGCTCAAATAATACTTCTGTGATCCATACTAGAGCATGAAGGCACCTTGTGGTTCCCTTCTTTTGCAGGGTCTGTGCATTTAACTAGAGAGTTGGTGAGGGCAGATTCCAGGTGGAGGGGATGGATGTTGTATGCAGACATCCCTTAGGACAGAGTGTCCCAGGGGTTGCCCTGACTCTGCAAATCCTTCAGGCCAGAAATAGACATATACAGTCATGGTCCAGAGCAAAAGCAATCAAATTCTGTATAAGCTGCCAAAAAAAGCATCAGCCTGGGTTGTTCCAGAGAGCGGGCTGGCATGGGAGCCCATGCAGGCAGCGCTGCTGCAAAAGCCTCGGGAAAAGCCACTCCTGGAAAAAAAACACCCACTCTGGTGATTTTCCTGAAGGGTGACATCTCTTTGAAATAGCACTCATCTCCCAAAGAAACAGCCTTCCCTGGGGCCTGGCAAGGAGGACGAGGTGGCAGCTAAACCTCTGGTCTGTGTAAGGGCTGCGTGGGGCCACACAGAGTCCGCACAGCACAGAGCAGTATGGAAATGCTGGGGCAGGGTGCCGCGGTCCTTGCCTGAACAGTCCGATCAGGGCGCCGGCGATGGCAGACCACAGCCCAAGCAAGCTCACACCAGAAGTCGAGCTAAGGGATGTCGTGCAGAGCCCAGCTCCTGTCCACAGTGCCCGTCCACGCTCTTGATATAGATGTCCCCAGAGCAGGGAAACCCTCGTGGAGCAGCCACAGGCAGTGCTGCAAGCCCAGATGTGGGTTTGTGATTTGGGAGGTGAGCTGGAGAGTTGTCCCCAGTGAAGGCCTCTCCTTGGCCTATGGTGAGACCCTGGTTTTGCTTGAATAATGAGGGCTGCACGTGCATTGGGAATGGGCTTTATGTTCACTTTATGCAGTGAAACACTGCGATCTTTTTGGTTTCCAGTTTCTAATTACTTGCCTTGTTCATGTGTTCATGTCTTTCTCTAATACTGTAGGCACTTTCCTCCAGCTAAGCTCTGGCATTGCCTGGGCATTTGAAGGGGCTGTGAAACTCCCAGAAAAACCCCTTTTGGCCTATTTTTCCACCAAGCTGCAGCAGACAGGACGGGGCTGCCACCTTACCAGGGAACCTGCTACTGCTGCACTGCTCAGAGCCACGCAGATCAAGCCAAGCTCTCCTGCGTCCAGCGTGGCTGGGAAAGCTTGTCCTTTCCTCCCGCTGCCCCAGGAAAAATGTGACAGAGGGCATTTGGCCAAGACCTTGTCACCCCAGTAATCCTTCTTTTGTTTTGTCTGTATTAACAGGCGGCTTTGCTGGATGTAATGCTCAGCGTAAATGCCAGTTTCACAGACCCTGACGTGTACAGGGGCAACCCGGGCTGCAGGCAGAAGCAGAGGCCCATGCTCTCCCCTCTTCCCCGCAGGAGAGCTTGTCTGCCTCCATCCTGCACTGCATCCCTTGCGTTAACCCAGAGGGGACGGCTCAGGAGCAACTTCAGTCCAACTTCTGCATCCGGCACTTTGCGAAAGAAACTGTCTCCTTTGATCTGCTCATCTTTGATCTTCTAATATAACTAAAGATCCTGAATTAATGCTGTTTTTGTCTGTGGCTCTGCCTGTCTGACAGTGAGCCTGAGTTCCAGATATTCTTTTGTTCGGTGCGCTGTTGAGATGCTCCGATAAGCGACATTTTTGCAACTGGTTAAATAGCAACCGTGTGCGGAGAGCAGGGTTGATGGGAAGGTGACAGCAGTCCCTGTTGCAAGGATTTGGCTAATTAGAGAGTAGCAGCTCCTGTGCTGCTGTGAATTGTCACAGCCCTGCTGGAAAGCACAAGCTATAAAAATTCACACCAGCTGAAGACTTTTCACATCAGCCAAGAATTTGCTGCAGCTTTGTCTCTCTAATATAAATATTTATGTGGATGGATCTGGCTCCATCTTGCGATTTGATAGTCTATGAAATATCTATGGCTTCAGACCTCCTCCTAGCCTGTCTGCCTCATTATAGCTCTAACAGAAGGTATTATAAACAACAGAGCTGATTTCCTGACATTAGGATTTTCCTTTGAGTCTTGATTCCATGACAGTCAGATCATATTACTGTTGGCAACAATTAAGGTGCATGCGGATTGCCTTTGTTATCCTTGTGGATACAGGATGCTCAGATTCATTCTGAAGGACCAAAAGATCCAGAAAAGAACTAAGGCAATTATAACTATACATTTCATTTCAAGTTGAAAACTTCCCTATGTCTTGCTTATTGTCTTTAATGGAGCACACAGATGAACACATACATTTTTAGGGCCCTAGCCGCTTAAAGCTTGGAGATCGTGGTGGATATTTAAAAAAAGAACAGAAAGAAATGCACCGCTGGTTTTTCAGATGTTTTTTGAAGGAGTGCTTGTGAGCATGGGTGGTGTGCCGTGGCACTGGATAGAGAGCAGAGAAGTGGCATCACAGACCAAGTCAGCTGGAGGAGCTACGAGCTGAAACTCTACCTCTGTTCACATCCATGAGTCTGAAAACCTCTGCTCAGTGCCACACTGAGGCACACAAATACTGGTTTATGAATTTCTCGGAACGTCCAGCTGCACCCCCAGGCGAGGCTGGAGCTGCCCCAGGCTGTCAGGAGGAGCTGCTGAGTGCCCACGTCCCAGCCAAGGTGCAGACATGGCTCCAGCTTGGGCAGCCTGCGGGCTGAATCTGTTTGGTACCTTCATAACACAGCTAGCACACACCAACAGCATCAGATGTCTCATTAAATGCAGAAACGTTGAATATCAGCCTCTTTTACCTAAGGCAAACATGGTAAATTGAATTCTCTCCTGTGCCAGAAGAGGATTTGAAAGTACATCTTCCAGGAACGAGGGCGACCCCCGGGAGCCTGCTGGCAGGTTGGGGGTGTGGTCTCACACTGAAGCTGTCTGCTGGCGTAAAAATGGATATCAGACATCCCAAGGTTGTCAGAGGACTGGGGACACAAGTGAACTTCGCTGGTCTGGTGGTCCTTGCGCTCATCTGGGCAGGGGAGCCCTGGTTCCTTCTTATTGCCTAGGCTGGCCCTGTGTGATAGCGTGGCAAGTCTTGGGATAAAGTGCAGGAGCAAGCATGGGGAGCAGGACTCAACCCCCTCTGTCCCTCCTGGGCCAGGCACTTGGACTGGGTCTGGCTGCCTGGAGTCAGCTTTCTTCATAGCAGCCTATATCATGCTGCATCTTGGATTTGTGGCTAAACTGGTGTTGACAGCACACCGATGTTTTAGCTGTTGCTGAACAGTGTTTGCACAGCGTCAAGGCTTTCACTTTTCCCCACTCTGCCCCCACTGTTCCTCTATTAGTTTTAGAAATCATAGGTGTGGATAATAGATCACAATTTCAACAGATGACTGAGGAATTCTGAGAAGGGGATATAAATGGAAAGAGAAGGAAACAGACAGACTGCATGCAGTATTGGAAGGGCTAGGTAGGAGTGTACAGATTAAAAACTGATCAGGAACCATTAAGTTAAATACTTAGAAGAAATGCCAGCATATCCCTAAGAAGTACTTGCTTTCTACCAAAAATGCAAAAGATTTTCTTTGTTCACAGATGGTTAGTGCCATCAAATTTGCCCCACAGTACAATTAGAAATTGCTAATCTGTTGTATTTAGAAAACTCAAACTATCATTCAAGGGGAAGGGGGGCATATGGGCCATCTTTTCTCCCAGTCCAGTTTTAGAGGAGCGAGTCCTGCTTGGTTCTGTGAAAGAAAAGTCCTTGAGCACCCACCCTGACAAGTCCTCTCTGGAGGTACCTGCCCACAGCCCTGAGGCAGGGGCTCACCCACCTCTCCTGAGCTGCCTGAGGAGTGGTGTTTAGGTCTTTCCTTGCTCTCAGCATAGCACCTCTCTAAGGCTTGCCTGGAGCACTGACCATTTTGGGTCCCATCCTGAGACCATGGGCTCTTGCACGCACTGGAGAGGGGACCTTGGGCACCTGACAGGGTGCAGGCATCTGCATTTCACCCTCAAAGGGTAAACACCTGCCCTGTAGGCATCCGAATTCTTAGTAAGAGTTGGCCCTAAGGAGAATGCATTTTACCTGTCGCAAGTCATTCATACCCTTGCATACAGGCTCACGTTTCAAAGGGAATTGAAGCCAGCTGGTGTTGGGAAGGAACATAATTTTAAGCTGGAATCCATGCAGTAATGAGAAGTATTCTCAAGTGCAGAAAAGGATGCCTCCAAAGTACAGAAGAATTAAAAGAAAGCAAACCGAGGTCTGTAGAAATACGATGTGTTACAGTCAAAGGACCAAGGATGTGCATCTAAATTCCCTGCAAAATGAAAGCTTTGGAAATGACAATGGCATGCATTAAATATAAGTCAACACAAAGTATTGAGAGAAAAATAGTGTACAATCGTTCAATTTACTGAAAAAAAAAGCATGAAGGCTCAATTTTGATTCTCTATTTCAATGTAATTCTAGAAAGAGAAAATATATTTTCCCATGAGAAAAAAAACACATTAATGACTCCTTCTTTTCAAGAGCAAGCAGGAGAATGCGATGTGACAGGTATAAAAGTGTGTAATGTCTAAGAACTCTGACTTAAAAGATTTCAAAGCAGTGACAACTCAAAACTCACAGTAGTAGAAAAATACCATTCCTAAGATGCTGAGAAATAATTGGATTCATATTTAGATTTGAATTAAAGTATGAAACCAGAGAAACTACTCAATCAAGAATATCAGTACTTGCCAAGGACAGCAACTTTTTTGCCTTATGTGAACATTATGATTCTACCTCCATGGGAGGGGGAAGGGGAATGGTTTAGTGCATAAGGTACTAGTTTGAAATATAGGTTCAATTCTTTGTAGCTATCCTCTCTGCCCCCAGGCAAGTAATTAAGCTGCACAACCCAAAAATCGTTTTCTTACCTAACTCCCATTGGACTTCCAGTGCGAGATAGGGAGGGGGCTGGCAGTCCTTCCCCGGGCATTGGGCTCCTCGTACCTCAGAGCACTCTTTGTAAACATGGACAACAGTGTTGCCTGTCTCAAAAGTGCAATAGCAGGTGCTCAGATACAGTGACAATGGGAACCAATTCCATACTATATTGGGTTTGTGTGGCAAGGTTTTGGTAGCGGGGGGGCTACAGGGGTAGCTTCTGTGAGAAGCTGCTAGAAGGTTCCCCCATGTCCCATAGAGCCAATGCCAGGAGGCTCCAAGACCGACCTGCCACTGGCCAAGGCCGAGCCCATCAGCAACAGTGGTAGCGCCTCTGGGATAACATATTTAAGAAGGAGGAAAAAAACAGCTGTGCAACAGCAGCTGGGACAGAGGAGTGAGAACATGTGAGAGAAACAGCCCTGAAGACACCAAGGTCAGTGAAGAAGGAGGGGGAGGAGGTGCTCGAGGTGCTCCAGGTGCCAGAGCAGAGATTCCCCTGCAGCCCCTGGTGAAGACCATGGTGAGGCAGGCTGTCCCCCTGAAGCCCATGGAGGTCCACGGTGGAGCAGATATCCACCTGCAGCCTGTGGAGGACCCCACACCAGAGCAGGTGGATGCCTGAAGGCGGCTGTGACCCCATGGGAACCCTGCACTGGAGCAGGCTCCTGGCAGGACCTGTGGCCCCGTGGAGAGAGGAGCCCACTCTGGAGCAGGTTTGCTGGCAGGACTTGTGACCCCATGGGGGACCCACGCTGGAGCAGTCTGCTCCTGAAGGACTGCACCCCGTGGCAGGGACCCATGCTGGAGAAGTTAATGAGGGACTGTCTCCTGGGGGTGGTATCCCACACTGGAGCAGGGGAAGAGTGTGAGGAGGAAGGAGTGGCAGAGACAAGGTGTGATGAACTGACCGCAACCCCTATTCCCCCTCCCCCTGCACCGCTTGGGGAGAGTAGGTAGAGAAACTGGGAGTGAAGTTGAGCCCGGGAAGAAGGGAGGGGTGGGGGGGAAGGTATTTTAAGATTTGGGTTTATTTCTCATTATCCTACTCTGGTATTAATTGGCAATAAATTAAATTAATTCCCCCGAGTTGAGTCTGTTTTGTCCATGGCAGTAATTGGTGAGTGATCTCTCTGTCCTTATCTTGACGCACAACCCTTTCGTTGTATTTTTCTCCGCCTGTCCAGTTGAGTAGGGGGAGTGATAAGGTGGCTTGGTGGGCACCTGGCAGCCAGTCAAGGTCAACCCACTACACATACATACATGTTGAACATACTATACACTCTATATGCATGTGTATGTATGGTCCAGGCATGAAAATGTGGTGACCTGAGCAATTTTTCAGAGGTTGCTGAGGTGCTTGTAACATCTTAGTCAAAAGGCTTTGATAAATCCAATCAAGTTATTTAAGTGCTTGCCCGATCCTGTAAGAAAAATCTGTATTTTAATAGCTGAGTAGGATTAGCGTCTTCCAAGCTCAGGAAAAGCGTTGTGCCACAGGCAGGGGCCTATCTTCGCTCCTTGGTGGTTTCCACCTTGGCTAAGCTGCTGGAAAAGCCAGCTGTGTGAAAACCAAGTTTTCAGCTGGACAGCTGTGATTTAATTTGAGAGGATCCTGCTGCTGACACATGCCCAGCATCTTCAAGATCAAAACCATCAGCCATTGGTTAGACAGCAACCCCAGTACGGGCATCCCAAGGCACTGGTGGCCTCAGGCTGGTTCCAGCAGCGATGGCTCTGGAGGACAAGGACTGGAGCCACCATGACTCTCATGAAATGGCAGGTGATAAACAAGAGAGGCTCCTCAGCACAATCCCTGCCGGAAAATAAGGTGTCAACATTTTTTAGTCATTCAGATAAAATCAGATAGGACCAGAGCAGATCTCCAGAGGTCAGCTAATGCAACCTCCTGCCCAGCTGCCCTTATAGCACTTCTGAACAACAGGTACTGAACATTTTCTTAAATAACTTCCAAGGATGAATATGCTTCTGTAGGAAGCTCAGTGTGAGGCAGAGTGTTTCAAGTGCTGCAGAGAGCAAGAAATCAGGAGTGTGGCTAATTCATCCCCAGGGTCAAGAGGAGATCAACCATTTGAGTCCACAGGGATGTCCCAGTTGCTGATCTACAGCCACACGTGCCAGGTCAGAAGTTCAGCAGTGCAGAGGCAAGGCTGGAGCTAACCCATAATACAAAGTCTGGGAACATGTCACACAAGGGCACTCCAGAAAAAAGCAGGACTGGGTCCTGGTCGCAGTCCTGCCAGTTAGTATTTGTCACCTTGAGCCCCTCACCCCTGCAATTCAGTTTCAACACCTGCAAACCGAGGCAGAGTATGTGCCTACTTCAATAAGGCCATTTGCCATCATACTGCAAAGAGCTAAGTGTCATTTAGTGTCGTTAGTGCTGTCTAATTCTGAGTTATCTTCAATAAATATGGATGTGGCAAGATGAGCTCAGAGCCAAAAAGCTTTTTTATGTGCTGAATGCCCTGCTTAATGGGACCAAGTGAAACGGCAGTCTCTGCTTAACTCGCTCTCACCCTTCAAAGGGTTTAAGCAGAGCTTTCCTTGTGCAGCATGAAATCGTGTTGCAACATCGAACACCAATCCCTCTGAGAGCAAACACAGTCCCTGCCTTGTCTTGTTAATAAATGCTAGAACACAGAAACAGCTTCACGTGGTTTAACCTCCTCCTCTTCCTCAGCCACCAATAAAACTACCTGCCCAATTGTACTCGTAAAACATTTCCTACTGCCTAGGCCACTGCAATCCACAAAATGCTTTTCTCCCTGAATTAAAATTGCAATGTATTATGCAAGTGGTTCAGCAACGGAGAAAGAGCTAGAAGCCTACAAGAAACAAAAATAGACCCCCACACAGAATACACATGACTTTGCATTTTTTTCTTCAGGATTATAAAAGAACTGGCCTGGCCAGTTGGGTTAGCCAAGATTTAAATCCCTGTGATATTAAATGATACAGACGTGACACAACTGTTTTTGCATAATGGCTTTTTACAAATTTGCAAAACATAGACAACTTTTCCAAATGTTAGCCCTGGCTATTTTTATCTTGTGGCTAAACTCGAACTCTGTAGGAAAGCCGTTCCACCTGAATATCGGATGGTTTAAGGGCAAATACACATCTGGCAGGCTGTGGACCATTTTACGTTTATGGGCCCAGATATTTTCCCCAACAGATGTGGGATCCCCCTGTGGCAAATTTAAGCTTTCTGACAGTAGGCTTTCCATTTGTTGGTCACTTACCCTTTACCTGGGATTTCATGGGCTGCACGTTGAAAGCTGCCAATTTAAATATCAATCAATCAATCAACTTAATTCTGCAGAAGGATTTCTTTGCATTTGTCATGCTGTGAGAGAAAGAGCCCAGCCACTCCAGGCTGCGGGGAGCAGGGGAGTGGGAGGATTAACTTTGGTGGTTATGGGGTGGTTATGGAAGGCTCCTTTCCAGGATTTCTTGTTTCAAGGATCTTCTGGGATGCAGTGCTGAGGGATCACAAGACCAGAGAAATATCCAGCAGGGATGGCACTGGGCAGCCCCAGCCCCAGAACAACCCCTTTGCATTAAGTCTTCCTCCCTCCTGTGATTGCACCTGAGCTCTGCGGCCACAGCTCCAGGGTCCCCTTTAGACCAGCATCGTTCTGACCACAACTGGCCACCTCTGCACCTCTCTTGTGATGTTGCCTCCTCGGCTGCCCTCTTTGCCTGCCTTTTCTCCTGGCCCCTTTTCCCCCAGCCCAGTGCAAGGGGACTCAGGCCCAATCTGCATCCAGTCTCAGCTTAACTCTGGCTCCACAAACAAGCCTGCAGTCAGACCATCATCTGGGACCGAAAATGTGGCGTACTGTGTGCCGCCCCCCCAACCTCACCCCCCAGCTTTTGTACGCTCTTGGCCGGTGCTGTAACTCTGAGGCAAGTACCAGGTTAGACGCCTGGCCAGGGACATGCCCTGCACATGAGGGTGCTTTCCAAAAAGGAGCTAAATCAAATGGAGTCCTTCTCCCCAAAAGTGGGACCGATGTCCATCTCTTTAGTTGGATTTATGCTGGGGCTGCCAAGCGGGAGGTGCAACATGAATGTCCAGAGAGAGCTCAGGGGCTTCGGCACAAGGGTACAGCATGGGAGTGACTTCAGGAGAGACCTTCTCTGGGCCTCTAGTCAAAAACACTTATTACAGCTAAACAGCTGGAGGAGAGGCCGTATGCTGTTGCCTGCTCTTTTCTCTGTGTCTTATCTCACCCTGTTCCTGCAACTATTTTTGCATGACATATCTCCTAGAGTCCTAAATTACATGACACAAGAATTTGGGACTGCACAAAGGTATTGGTCTGCAAGTGGGAGTTGTATGCCAAAAAATTTGCCCGTGGACCCAAGTCCTACAGACCACAAAGCAGCTTAGGAAGCACCAGCCTGCAATATTTCGTTGTTGCACAAATTCCAGGAAAGCACGCCATGAACTAGATACCTTTGGGATTAGCCTGGTGCTCCCTTTGCCTATTACAAGTCCTTTCATTGAAGCATGTGATATAAAGCCTGATTTTACGGTCAGAAGCTTTGGGTCTAAGCTGTACGTGTGGTGTTGCACAAGGGGATGTGCAAGGGAAAGAAGCAAGCCGCATTGTCAGGCACTGATGGGTTTTTTGCCGGCCCTTTAGTTTGGGAAGTTTTACCTCTGGTTTTGAAGTTTTGGCTCACGATCACCTCACAGACTTTATTGATTTTCTCTTATCTTTGGTCCTGTAAATATTAACTACTGTCAATTTGTTTGATGTGCCTGTCGCTGCTCAAGGGTCTGAGTACTATGAACCTTAACCTAAATAACGCAGCGTGACTTTTGTTCGGCAGGAGCCAGCGAGCATGTTTCGGCTCCTGCGTGATATGAATCACAAGTGAAACCAGAAAACGTGTGGCTGGAGTTAGTTGTATAACAGCAGGGCTGCGTTACACAAGCGCAAAATCCTCTGCTGAAGTCAAACAGGGGTCGTGCAAGTCAGGGGACACCACTAGCAACGACAGGACGTTCACCAGCTTATTGCCGGACCTTGCTTACTCATTGACTAATTAAAAAGAGCTGCCAAACTGGCACTTTACCCTTCCCCTCACTGCAGGCTATGTTTCAGTCATGCTAGAAAAGCAAGGAGAGGTTTTCAGGTTTTCATTTTGCCAGGCCGTTGTTCTGCTCCACTGTTTGCCGAGGGCAGGGGCCGGCCGCGGGAAGGGGCAGCAGTCAGCTGCGGCTCCTTGGGGAGCGCCACTCCGTGCAATTGAATCACATCCAACGTGATCCTTCCCCACTGCTGCAAACTCCTGGAGGCACTGTCAGGCCAGGTTTATCCAACCCCCATGAGAGGCTGTTCCTCCTGGTGCACCCCAAGGCAGCATCCCCTGCTATTGGCCCTGTCAGGGCGTGGGACCCCATTTAGGGGACAGCCTGGACCCCAATGCAGCCCTCACCACCCCATTGCACACCAGGGCTGGGGCCGTGCCACTGAGCCCTGCTGCAGGGCATGGGGACGTGAGGGACTGTACCAGCAGCACACTGGGCACTTGTGGGGCCAGAGGCAGAAGCAATGGGTGCAGCGGTGGGAGCACAGGAGAAGCCCCCTGCTCCCAAACGTCTGCCCCGCTCGGGCTGCAAGCACCGCAGCCCAAGAGTTTGTCTGACAGCTGCAAGGAAAAGCCCTTTTTGGGGGGGGTCAAAACAGTATTTGCTTTCGTGTCACATCAGCACAGGATTCCGCGATGCTGGAGCACTTCCTTCCACACTATGCCATGTGCCGCAGGGCACCTGGCTGTGCCTGCAGGATATGGGGATGCAGCCCCTTGCTGCTGGGGCCAGGCACACTCTCTGCTGGGTTTCCCTTGGGATGAAGTGCCTGGAGACTTTCGTCCATCCCTTGCCACCTCCTGCTGCTGTTTGATGCTCGGGGCTTCTTTTTTAAGCAGCAACAGTCCAAACGAGTATGTCACAGTCAAGGTGACTCATGGCTTAAGAAGACATTCCTCTAGTTTTTAAAAGGAAACTATAATCTGATTTTTGAAGCCTGAGCAGCCACACTGTATGCTCCAGATGTGCCTGAGTAACCTGTAATAACCTCTGTGGAGGTTAGGGCAACTCTGTTTAAAAATATTTCTTCCAGGGTGAGAAAAATAACATTATCCTGGCCAAACAGATGGGAAAGCACTGAGCAAGGAGGGCCAAAGTGATTTTCCCTGTGGTAGAGCCATTGCACAGCGCTGTGAGCTGAGGGCCGAGTGCTTTGCAAGCACCAGCCCATCAAACACAGCAACCCAGGGGTGGTCCTGGCAGCCCCCACTGCACCCCACAGCACCATGGGTCAGGGTCCCCACTCCTTCCTGCCTGGGGTCCCCATGCACCTCCGTATGCCTCCTTACACATTCCCATTTTCTCCCCAGCTTGCGCTGAAGGGAGAAAGAAAGACCCTCCAGCATCTGTGGGTGCTCAGGGACGTCACTGCCTTAGCCCCACTGCGTCTCCACCACGGGTCTGTTGTCTTTGCTTAAATATTTGTTGGTGTCAGGAGGGCTCAGCCCGTGCACACATTGGCACTGGTGCATCCTGAATACTGAGGAGCAGGAGGGCTGCTCTTCTGGTTTGGCAGCATTTTCTACTCCCTTGGCAGAGGCCTGAGCAATAATAGTGGTGGGGTGGGGTAGCAGGGGATCAGGATCCTATTTTTCTACAATAGCTGCAGAACCAAAAACATGCTGGCGTGAATCAGCTGGTGCACGAACACACTCACGGTCACTCAGTCAATAAAGCTTAAATCTACATTGGTTTAAGAACATCTGCTTAGTGATGTGCAGGAATTTGACAACACGGAATTGAGGTTCAGTTTTTGCTTGCTAAGGGGCTTTTACAGGTGTCTTAAACCTCCCTGGCAAGGTTTGTTGAAAGATGTGCTGTGATGATGGTGATATCACAACAGGGAACGGATTAGCCCATATGCCTGAGCCATGATTGCCACCGCTGGTAGCCTGGTGTATGAATGCAGAATAATTGGCACATAACGTCATGGTGCGGAGTGGGTCTGCAGCACCATGGTGCTGCCGTAGGTCCCCCTCGGGAGCCTGCACCGCGTGCAGTGCTGCTGGCTGGGACAGCTTCTGTAAGAGACCAGGGTGCGGGGAAGCCTTGGTGCAGTGAACCTGACCAGAGGACAACCATGCACAGAGGAGCTGGTGACCCACAGAGCATTTAGCCTGCGTGTGCACTGCGCCCCCGTGTTGGGGTACCCCGTGGCCGCAGGACAAGCTTCGCCAGCTGGTTGTAACACAGGAGCCCACAGGCAGCTGCCACTTGGTACCAGCAATTACACTGCCAGCGTGGCCTTGCCTTTGTCCAAAAGTGTGGCAAGAAGTTGTGATGCGAACGTCCTTTCTGTTTGACAGTAGAAATGATGAACAGAGTTGTTATCTTGTAAGAAAATCCTGTAACAGCTCAAATGACCAAATTGGGGTAACCCTCTCTGCAGAGGGGTCTGCATGGTGTGCTGCATATGGTGCACAGCTCGGGGTTCCTGGCATCTAAAGGGATGTAAGATTATGCTATTTTATCTTTATAGTATTAGCTCTAATAAACAGCATTTTAAATGATACTTTACAGATTCTGCGTGCCTTTCTTATGGGGACCGCCACGGACCAGCACCTCTGGGCGTAGCGCATCAGGCGCTGGGTGCCAGGCTGGGAGGAGGCACACTGCTGCCACAAACGGGGTGTCCTGGAGTGACAGGGGAGCAGCGAGGCTTTTTGGTGGAAATTCAACCCAGGATCAGTCCTCGAAAGGTCATTTTTCCAAGCTGGCATAGCACTTCTGATAATAACAGTGGTGTCTGGCACATGCTTACCCACCATCTTCCGCAGAAATGGGCAAGAAAGTGCCTTTTCTGATTTTCAGCTTGGATGAATGTTCCAGTTTTTAAAAAATGAAAGATATCATGAGGAGCGATCAATAAAGAAACCCCAGCATTTGGCAGTTCACCTCTTCCATAAAGTTTCTAGTGTCCGTGTTCCCTGTACCTGGATGCTGGTCAGGTTTATTTTTGGATCAATCCATGTGAAGTTAAATCATTTCCCATGCAGAGGTGTTTCATTACTCCACTCCGCTGCCTGCGTGATATAAAGGGCAAAACTCAAAACTAGGATAAAGCTGATAAATAATAGATGGGATCTTTAGCTGTCACTGCTGATCGTTCTCTGGAAGCCAGGAAAGCGCTAACCAGAGTGCCTTGATTTGCAGCTCATAAAAGCCTTGCCTTCAAGGAACTCAAAATCAGAACAGCAACTGTAATAATTACACTCTATGGCTGCTGCAATTACTCTCAACTTCAACTGCTAGAATGCAAGATATAAAACAAAACAAAACAAAACAAAACAAAACAAAATTGAATTAAAACCCCTTGAGAATTTTTTCAGCAAATCTAATCACTGCACTGGGATGGTATAAACGCATTCAAAAAGGCATTTCTGTTCTGTGGCTTAAGGAGGTTTGTTCCTGACCCTCTAACTAGGATGTGTTACTCATTGTGCTGTTCATGTTTAGAACAGGTTGTTGCCACACCATCGCAGGAGGAAAATAAGGCCCCCTAAAAGAATAACATTTCTAAGTGGAAAAATATTTTGTCTTCTGTCACTTCTTGCATGTGCAGTTACAGAACGATTACTCAGAAGAGTCTTTCCCTCCTTCACCTTGTGTATTTGGTACAGTTGTCAGGACATAAAGACTATTCCCATGTACTGTGCCTCTGCATAGTCAGTCTGTCTATTAGCCTTCCTGGTGTCTGTCCAGCTCTTCTGTCTCATGATAAAGGAAACTAAAAACACAGGGCAGTGCAAGCAGTACATTTTGGCAGAGGAACTCAAGGACAAGCAGAGGATCTGGAACTATTTTGACTTCCCTCCTTTTCCTCTTTACTGCTTCACTTCCTGGCACATTGCAATTTGAATCTCCTAAATTTTACAGTAAAACATTGCACCACGTGTACTAATAGACTGTATGAGAACTGAGGAAGGGCAGAACGTCTTAAGGCTTTCCACAGTCTTCATGCCAGAAGAGGGTTCCCCCCCCCCCCGGTTATTTTATGACTAAGTTCAGGAGAAGGTGCCCATATAGTGAAACAAAACTGTCCCGAGCTCCTGGGAAATTAAGCTGCTGCTGACGGTCTCACAGGCTCTGCTGCAGGCTCGCATGGTAATGCCTCCAGCGTGTCAGACCCTTACCTCCCCAGCTCCTCAGTTGCCCAAAACATGCAATGAGCATCACCTTAGGAGCCAGCTGGACTTCTGAGAGGTTAATTCATTAAGGTTAATTAAAAAAAATTAAGATAAAAGGTTTAATGTATAGAGTTTTATTCGGCAGATATTTATACTTTTTGATAGAAATTACTGTAAAGTAGGTCACAGATGAAAGAGAAGAGAGATTTTCTTGTAATGATAATGTTCTTTCAGCATATAGCACACTTGCAGGTAAGACATTTCTAACCAGATTTCAAACATACATGTAGCGGTGCAGCTTTTATTAAAATGCTGTGGTTAAGGGAATTTCTTAGAGCAAAATTGTACAGCAGGTAGATGGACTAATTCTATATTAGCCAATAGTTGTAGCTAGAAAGAGACAAAAATTTTCTAACAGAATGCCGTGCATGGGAAAACACAGTTGTGTTGAAATCCAGAATCCCCAGGAAACAGGATGATTTCAGTGAGATTTCATATGAAAAAAATGTAAACACCCATTTGGGTAAGGCTGGAAGTTCTATTTTGGCACTGTCAGAACAGAACATTTTTGTTTCATAGTCTAATAAAAATATTTCAACATTCAAAACATTCACATTCAAAACATTTCAGTGTTCAACATGCAAAATTTGAATGCATACAAATCTTCTTTAATTGTCATCTCATTTCGATTCTTTAAATTATGGACCTTCCTGTGAAGAAGACCTGCAGATTCTTGCTCCGTGTTCTGCAAGTGAGCTGCCTCTGGTTTGTACCACATAGCTCAACACAGTGCCTGGAAAACCGAAGTTCCTTTAGCTAGGAACATGCACCAAAAGCGTCGAGTTGAAAATTAAACATGTGATCATGAGCTTCTTCACTGGAATGCCACCCAAACCTAGCACTGCCTGAGGAACCTTATTCTTTTCCCACAGTCCTAAGAAACATTTTTACTGCAATATCAAAGTCCTAACCCTGGATCAGCATCTACTTTGCCAAGTTTTACCAGATTAGCTGTTTTGGCTAAGAGTGTAGGGCAAGACAATTCTCTCAGTTGACACTGTAGAAAATTTAAAAAAAAATATTGTTGTTGTAGTTGTAGAAAAAAAACATCCCTGCTGACAGAGTGCTGCATGGATGTCCTCATTGCTGGCGTTGTCTGAGGCCAAAGACCAGGGCCCCTCCCTATCTATGCCTTACATCACTGAGGTTGCATCAGGCCACCAGCTTCTGGTGAGCAAATAAGCTCTTTCCAGAAGTGGGGCCAGAACAATCTTTTTTCAAGGAGTCTGGGTGGAACAGTGGTGAGCTCAGCTAAAATTCTTGGGGGAACCACTGGTGTTGCAATAGCAGCAGAAAAACCCTCTGCTCATACCTGCTGGGGTTTTGGAAGCCCAGCTGATGTAGCCAAGAACCTGCAGAACTCAGATGTGATATGGCCATAGCCCAGACCTGGGCTTCTGGTCAGTGTTTTGCAGCATCCTTCCTTATGATCAATGTGGGGTCTCCTCCTCTAGCCCACTTTTTGTTTCTTCAACTTCACCTACTAGCACCCAGCCCGTAGCCTGTTTTGCTGTCAAAACGCAGCTGAAGGTGATACTACTTGGAACCGATTAAGCTCATCATTAGAGGACAAATGTCAAAAACTTGAAGGCACCAGTCCAGGCAATCAACCTGAGGTCACAGTGCTACAAAAATGTGGGCACACAATCTCTGCTCCAAGCAAGAGAGACCATCCCTGGTTCTGGGAGAGCAGCCAGCCTGCACAGAGGAGAGCAGCCAGCTGTAGAAAAGCAAGGGTTGAGCTTTCTTCAAATAAACTTTAACCAGAACAAGGTGGAAGTGCTTTCCTCAAGGAAGGGGAGCCCCCTTGTCATGCCTTATCCCAACCTGATGGGTGTGGGCAAGAGGGTGCAGAGCTCTGGCCTGAAACCAGGCATGAGCAGGGACTGACTCTTGGTCTGTCATTGCCCAGTAAATGCCTTTCTGGTGACCTCTAGGCTATTATGGAAAAGAGAAAGATCTCTGTGACCTTTCTGTTAAACAGCAAAGGTCCCAAGAGCTTGGGTTCATCCTAAAGCGGGTGGTGGACATTTCTGATTTCTCAGACATCTGTGAGAGCAAAACCATCTCCATTTGGGTGCTCCTCATGGGAGTTTCTGCTCCAAGACCTGTTCCTGCTACAAGAAGGTCTCTGTGCCTCTGTGGCTATAGCATGCAGCATCGGCATGTCAAAAGTAAATGCATTTAAGAGCAAATCCTCTTCTACCTTCGGCAATACAGAGCTTACCTACTTCTTACTGCATGGTCTGGGACACCAGTTGGCAAGTTAGTTGTCCTTTAGTTTACATGAACTTAAATGCAAAGGGCATGCTCATTATCTGACAGGGCTGGAGCAGTAGCTGTGTCCTCAGCTGGGGAAGCACTTGTTGGCCGAGCTGGAAATAAGCTGAAGTGCTCTGCAGAAGGGAGGGAGAGGGCAACATGCCAGAAGCAAGTAGAGCGCAGGAGACAATGATTGTTGCAGACAGGCACTTTGGGCTCCTTTAGCACCTTCTCTCTTCACAGTAAATCCAATGGTAACTCAACATTTTTATGCATGTTTTCTTATTGCTAACCTAAATAGTACAGTATAGGTCTATCACTGCTGCCACACAACAGAGCTATTTACTTTGAACTAGCAAAAACATATAGAGCCCCCACCCCCAATTGTTACAGCCTGAATCCTTAAACAAAAGGAGAAATTCAGCCAGAAATTACTAAAGAGCTTGTTTGGTTGGGGTTTGGGTTTGTTTTTTAAAGTGGCTGAATTCCCTTCATCTTTTTGCTCATTTCTACAGATTCTTCTGAACTGCAGAGCCAAAAGCTAGCCATGCAGGCCCACATACCACAGGAACAAGAGAGCCACCGAGAGGAATGTTTTGACAGCTAATGCTGAAATTATAACAGAGACCACTTTGGTTTGCTTTGAAAAGCCCTAAGTGGTGTTTATGCTGAAAAAGCACATGTAGTCAAACCAGCAAGTCTTTCCTAAAACTTCTAAATTGCTGCTTCATTTATAAATCCACACAAGACTTCAAGTAGCAGAAAGCATGTATGTCTTGATGGTCCTTGATAACTGTGTAGGACTCAGATGGAGATCATCCAGCCAATACTATCCACATACTGACTGGGGCAGAAAGGCGAAGGCAGCAAGCCATCTCCAGGGCTAGTGATGGGCCCCTGTAATTCATAATCAAATTAGGGGCTGGGTTCTCATTGCAAGCAATACAGTAGGAGCATGTCCCTGCCCTCACCTTTCACATGTCCAGCCTACAGCTTTCATGGGTGGTCAGGGATAGCTGTACAAAGGATGCCCAGTGCAGAAGTAAGGTGCCTAATCCCCATCTTTGCCTTTCAAAACACTTCTCTCCTTCTCTTTTCCTAGAGACCAGGACTCAGTAGTAGGTGGAACCTGTATCCTCCCATGTATAGCCCGGGCTACTTATGCTTCCACATTTTTGTAGAGGTACCCTTTAATTTTCGTATTTTTCAACACATTATTCCATCAGTTGATTAACTAAGTTTTCTCTTCCAAATGACACTATTCCTGCAAGCTGAATAGCTGGGAGAAAATATCATTCTGTGCCATGACCAAGTGATTCAGAGGACCAGGACTCAGAGGGTTGTTTCTGAGCTGGCATATGCCAATGCTGCACTGGGGGAATTTAAGAGACCTCTGTGGCATTACTTGAAAATACCACTGGAGGAATGAATCAAAAGCATGTTGTAGAAGATGCTTTTAGCTATTGAAATAAAGATGTATTTGTGACTCATTGCTAGAAATAAGTAGCTTGATTAGTCAGCTGAGTTTGCATGGGATCTTTGTTGGAGTTTGTTCAACTCCAGCATTAAAAACAAACAAGCAAACAAACAAAAAAAAAAACCACAAGAAAATGACCAAATGGTTCAGTACAAGACAGAGGTGAGAGAGCTGGACAACTGCTTCAACACTGTCCCCTGCAACAGCAGGTAGAGGCTAATGGTGGCTGTTCAGAGATCTTTATAAAATATATTTGGCCAGAGATAAATTGCTAGCTGGTGAATGTTCATGTAAAATAACACTCTGTTTAAATTTGAAGTGAAAACACAGCAGGAGGTAACTGGTAACTGCTACAAAGGCTCAGACATGGCCTGCCAAGGGGGTGGGTGGCTACGTCCCCTGGTTTGCACCCGGGGGGGGGCAGAGGCACACTGGGAGGTCCCCGGGGAGAACCGTGGGCTGGTTCCTGCCTGTTAATATACTGTGTCCCACAAAAACCCAACATTTTTTTCTTTTTTTTAAAGAAAAAAACCCTCACAACACCCACACATTTGTGACATGTTAGAATATGGAGTCACTGCAACAAGCTGGCTCTTGCACAACGATGCCGGGGCCACGCAATGGCCCCTGCTGCCGTGCCTGACCACTGAGAAGCTTGTTCTGCCTCCAGCTACTGCGCTTCATTTCTGCTACACCTCATATGCCACCTAGCGGCTTCCAAAGTGGGAAATTCCTTATTAAACACGACTTTCAGACATGCTGCTTCTGCCAGTTTTTCCATATGTCTCAACCTTGCTGTTGAAGAAGCAAGCTGAGGTGCAGCACACTGCAACGCACCCCCAGCGCCGCTGCAAACCTCCCCCCGATGGCCCATCCCAAGAGCCGCCTCTCATCAGCCCCAGCAAGTTCTCACTCCTCATTGCACCCTCAGAGACCCCCACAAGAAATTTCCACCAGCTTGGGCTTTGCTTACGGCTGTCCCGTTTGCCTGTCATGTTCAAAGACTTCCTGGAGCCCGACCCCCTCTGGCTGCCCTCCTTACCCCTCTGTCCCACCACCTTAACCAAACATCTGGTGGAGAGGAGGTGGTATATTTTACTTTCAAGCATTCAGTGGTGGCAGACACTTGCCACAAAATTTGCAGGTTAGTTAAAATCCAAGTTTTTCAAGAAAAAAAATTAAACCAGAAAGGTTTAAAGTGATCTTCCCCTTTCCCTCTTACTAGCTTCTTACAGGGGCCAGGGAGGATTTTATTGTTCAGTTCAACAGTCACATTTTGAGTGCCCTACAGCCATTTTCATTCAGACAAAAGATGTAACACCATAGCCTTGTGGTTAGGCCATTTCTCCAAGAAGCAGGAAGTTTTGGTTACGAGCTATGTTTTGTCTCCAAAAGAGTTAATCTGATTAGTCTTGCTCCCTTCTCAGCACGGTGGCCTGACCACTGCGTTAATAAATACCTCTGTGCCTCGGTCATCCCCTAAGTGCTGCCAGCAAAGTGAGACGGTGTCTGCAGAAGAGGTCACTGGAAACCCCTCGAGGACTGCCAGCATCACGGTCGCTTGGGATGACCCCAGCTCCAGCCAAGATGCCTTGTCACAGGACACGGACTGTGTATTTGCAGTTACTAATGGAAGAACTTCATCATCATTAAATTTGAGCAATGGGTGTCCAAGTCACTCCGGGCAAAGAAAGGATTTGGACCTGACCCATGTCATCTCCAGCACTTGCATTAGGCAGAGGCAGCAATAAAAAAGAAGCCACTTTCCCCAAACATTAATTTCTTGCCTTTCATTACAAATGCTAGAAAACAGAATAGTCCATTTTGAAAGTGCCAGATGTTTCCTTTCTCTGGAACAAACTCTTTGACTTTCTGAAAAAAAAATCTTTCAACATTTCTGACACGGTTTACCATTTTTTCCTTTCAGACCGTTTGGAGAAATTACTCTGTGTTTATGAATGGCCACTGCCAGGCTTCACCATGGACAACAAAGAAAGAACCATGCTGACATCCCTAAAATCATTTTGCCCCTCGCCAATGTAACCAAGCAGAATACATATAGCAACTGCCTAGTATGAGAGGGGGAGAAGTGCTCCTTTTTCTCCCCTTCTCCATTCTTGTTTTCTCCTCCTTTTTTCCTACATTATGATATGCTCAGGGCCTGATCTTGCATTCTGGGCCTTTTAGATGAACTCCAGAACAGAAAGTGAGGAAACACCATGGAAAGATCCTTACAGTACAACCTTCCCTCTTTCCCCTGCTTTTTCGAAACTACTTCTCTATCCAGCCACACTTTTGAGTTACTGTTTTCTCGCAGTTGATTTAATTACTCAGTCCTGAAAGCCAGAGGATCTTCAAGGTGCACCCCGCTTCTTGAAGCAACACGTGCCTCAAGCCATTAGCTTCTTAATCCACAGCCCCTGCCTCTGCTTTGCATGGCAATCTGTACGGTGCCATGTGCCTTTGTGCCAGTATATATAAGCAAGTATAAGCATCAGTTCGTCTTCTCATCATTTAAAACTCCAAAATGCTGAACCTTTCTGGCATTTCAGGGGCATTATGCTTTTAGAATATCAGCCCCCCAGCACACGGGTGACCTCTTGCTTTCTCCTGCATTTTTCAAGATTGTTTTTATCCAAATAATGTCTATATACATATTTGAACTGGCACACAAACACATTTTTGGTGTGGTCCTTATCTTACACCTGGTTTAAATTCACGTGCTGACCTTAGGTGCTATGCATCACCAGACCCTGAGGGCTGCAAGAAATGGTCCTGCCCTTCAAGAACTGGTTCCTCACTGTGATGAAGGCAATGCAGGTGAACTTATGCCACAAACTGCTGCCCTGTGGCTTGAAGAATCAGCTTTACTGTGCAAAAGTCGTACTTTACTCAGTAAATGGCCATCCAGGTGGTCATGTCTGTGCCGAGGAACCATGCAGCAAACCCAGCTGGAGCCCCTGAGCAGGGCAAGAAACAGCAGAGCCCAGGAAGAGTGAGAGGAGGAAGCAAAACTGGTTTTAAGTCCTGGCTGCTGTAGGAAAGCCAAGGAAGCGCAGACGTGTGTGTGCTCAGCAGCTAGAGGGCAGGCTCATTTTTCCTTTAAAACTTGGTAAACACTGCCTTGCGGTTGCAGTGACTTTCAGAGTATTCAACAGAAATGACTAAGCCGTAAGTCACTCAGGGCTAATTGGAGAAGTCTTCTGTGTATTAATTAGGGGAGACAAAAAACCCAAACCCAAAAAACAAAATCACAGATACACAAAACTGATGGTTGCTTTGAAAAGCTTGGCTTCTGCCAGCCAGGCCTATTTCTGACACGGCAGAGGGGCAGGAATCATGTCCAAGATGGGAATACTCCACAGATGTGGCCACGTCTCATTGCAAACACCCCGCAAAGAGCACATATGGGCCTCCCAGGCTTCCATGACGGGAAAAACTAATTGAAAGGGTTTACAAATAGCACTCATCAAAGCACTCCAGAGGAAAAACTTCCTTTTTTGGGGTCTTTTTTTTTTTTGCTATTAAGAAAAAGAATTGCAAGATGAGAGAACGTGCAAAGTGAGCTAAGTAGTCTCTGCAGAGCTCGGTCTCAAGTGAGTTATGTACTCCATAACGCAAAATTTTCCATTATTTTCTGTGGCTGTAAGACTTGGGAGCTGGGTTCATGGCGGTGAGCGCAGCTGGAGCGGCCGTCCAGGCGCCCGCCTGGCGCCGCTGAGTGCAGGGCTGCCGGGCCAGGAGCTGCTGTGCTGCCATGCGCCCACTCAGATGGGCAGTTTTATGTCTTCAAAGGCAAATTCTCCTTCTCTTTGTTGCTTCTTAAAAGAGGCATTGAAAAATCAGCTGTCATAGTATTACTCTTTGCAGTGAAAACGTCCTTATTAAAATATAAGGCAAGACTATTACACTGCCCAGTATCATTGCTGTCCCAGTGTTCATACAATTAAGGACCAGGCCAAGTAACACTACAAGTGGTGCCCGAAAATTAACATAATTATGGGGGTTCTGCTGACGCAGGGGTTCGCGTTGGCGGAAATGCCAGGCAGTACCAGCCTCGTGCAGACAGGGGAGATAACGCCATGCTGAGCATGGATTTAAGGATTTGAAAGCTCCTGGCATACACTAGCTACCCACCAAAACAGCGGGCAGAAGCTTAAAAAGCAAACAGATATTTGAAGACATTGCAGTTTTTTCCCCATCTTGCAGCAGTCATTGCACCCCCTGATCAAAACAACCTCACGGGCACCCTTGCTGGGAAGCAATGCAGAGGAAACCCACCAGAGAAGCAAGGCCTGGCCAGGACCTGGGCAGTTTTGTGAGCTAAGCAGCAGCCAGAAATCACGAAAGTCCCCAGAGATACAATCCATTGAAAAATAAACAGCCATGCATCGGTGGCACACTGCACCGGGCTGAAATGTGATAGCCAGGCTTAACATAAATACAGCCCTTGGTAGATAGTTACTGAGAAAATGGTTCCTTTCATCGCACTTCCTCCTGTGCATCTGCAAATGCCAAATCCTCGTGCCTCTAGCATTGACATCTGATGCGTGAGGTATTATACATTTCAATAGAGAAAGGCATGAAAGACATTTCGGTTTGGATAATTAAGATGTCGTTAGAGGTCTGGAGAGCCTCCATCCTTGGGAACGGACAATGCCATGAGAAGTCGCCGCCCTCTCCCTGTTCACCAGCAAAAAGGCAGAGGTTTCTGTAAAAAAGCACCAGCAAAAGACAGGAGGAGAGACAGATGTTTAACTACAGCTATGTGTCAGTGCAGGCAGCTGGGAGAGGGCAGGCGGAGGTGGAGCTGTGAGGAGACAGCCTGGTGGGAGGGCTGCCCACTGCCCTCCTCTGCCCTGCCTTTCTCTTTGGATTATGCTCACAGCTGTGTTTCAAGTGACACAGTTTAAAAACCCCAAAACTTGATGGCAGCAGCCGTAGCAGCACCTGATTTCTTGGCAGGCTGCTGCTGCTGGAGAGCTGCTTCTGGCCCCGTCCTGTGGCTCAGTAGCTGCTGTGTTTGGGTGACATTTTATCTTCCTGGTAGCTTTTGCCTCTAGGTTGGTATGGCTCCAACTTGCATTTGCCCTTTTATTAAGGAGGGTACTTTCTACATGTGTAAGGTCATGTCTAATGAAGAATAAGCAAGCACTATTACATAGCACATTTATTTTTCTTGTTTAACAAAAGTGTAAAACCAAACCCTGAACAGAACAGGAACATTTCACCCTGAATTGTGCAGATGAAAGAGATGTAAAAGCAGAAGTGGGATTAGAGGGCAAACCTTCTGCCAGCCGTCACAGCCAGCACCAAGGCCTGACCTCAGGTTTAACACTGGCATTATAAATAGCCCTGGGCCAAGCCCCCACCTAGAAACACAGGAAAATTACGCTAAACTGGTGCTCAGTGAACAAATTTTTCCTACTCCCAAACATGAACCCAATGACAAACAAACAGTATTTTTCTTAAAGGGTGAAAAAAAAGGAAAACCGGCCAGGAAGGTAAGGTTGGTGGGGGCAGCTCCTGCCGCTGCTGCTTGTCACGAGTGCCTGCCTCTGCTCCTGCCTCGCCTCTCCCACTGCCGGCACCCTTGCATGGTGCTTGATATCGGCTCCAGGACCCCCACAGAGTTCAGCTGCACGGAGAGCTGAGCTGCCTCTTGCTCAAGAGAGGAAATGCTGCGGCAGCTTCTTCCTTTTCACACATTTACCAAAATCTCAATTGCCTCGAGCGCCTTGCTCCTTCGTTGGCAGCCTCTCCACGCACAGGAAGCCCTTACTGGCAGGCTGGTGTGGCCGTTCGCCCCAGGGACACCGAGACAAGGTTAGAGAGACAGGTCCATGGCTGAGGCTTCTGCTATACGTTGTCCACTGATATAACACCTTTCTACCAGAAATACCTCTAACATAGCAGAGCACCACCAAACCTAATGCACCTGCCTGTTGGTCCCTCTCATTTCTCTCTTCTACCCCACCAGATCTCCATGAAACACCCTCCTTTGTGGGAGGAGTCCCTACTGCCACTCCACCCCAGGGCTGTCCCCTGCCCTGCACAGTTAGTCATGGGGAAATGGGGCTGCTGCCCCTTGGGCTGCCTCCCCCCAGGCTCCCCTGCCATCCGCTCGGCATGGGGGAGCGGCTGGGGAGCAATGCTGGTGGCAGCAGAAATTGCCGACCCAGAGTGACTGCAAAACCACAGCACAAAATTCACTTGCTCTAAATGTACAAGGTCTGAGCCCAGAAGCTGTGTGTGCTACAATCTGCTGTTTAAGGGCAGGAGAGGCACACGGGAGAGAGGAAAGCACTTTTTGTCAAAATGTTTTAAAGCAGCCTCCAAAAGGCCAGCTACCCATATGCAAGATTATCTGCAACTCCACAGCCCAGTCTGTGCTTTGCCCCCACCAGAAGCAGCATGAGGAGTACCCAGCCCTGTGGACACTAGAAACTGCTCCCTCGGCTTTGCTATTGAAAAAGGTCTTGTTTCCTCACTGAAGAGCAGCCATGCAATAGCTATTTGCAGTATAAAATCCAATGAAAAGACAAGGTCCTGGTCTCGACCTACTCTAGGGCATGTCAGCAAGGTGAGCACTGCCACCTCTCCCTGCTCCTCACCTTGTTCAGCCCCATCTGAAGGAAAAACCTTTCCTCCACTGCCTGTATCAGCAGAAGTCTTGTATATAAAATACCTTTTCCTGACAGCAAAGGCCAGCCTTGGACTGATCCACCCAGTTCATTCCTCCAAGCCAAGCTGCTGGAAACAACTTTTTGTCACGATTAACCAGGGCAGATTCAGACCAGTATTAAAGAAGACCCAAAGACTCATTTGATGCCACTGCAGGGCGTTCCTCAACGCCCCACCCCCAACCTCTCAGACAGCATCCCTCAAAAATATATATAAAATGACAGCAGCAAGACACTCATTTTTAGCAAACTTGTCATTGATTATAACAAAACAATCTGCTAGCCCAGAGCCCTCGGTGGGATTACACATGCACATCCACAGAATAGGCATGAGAAAGAGCTGACAGAGCAATTGCCTTTATAGTTATCTCCCAGATGGCTGAGATGGTGGATGGTTTAGCAATTCACTGCACAGAATTCCTTATAATAAAGAAGAGGGACTGATGTCTCCCACAGAGATGCAGAGGAGGTATCTACCCGGCGGTAGATACAGGAGTAGACCCATGGTCTCAGTAGCGCACTTGTGACCCAGCCTGGCAGGACATCGCAAGAAAGGAGCTACATCTTTGCAGTCAGGTTCCTGGTAATAAGAAGCTTCAGAGGCAAAGAGCGAGCTGAGTCCAGCTGAACCACAGCATGCTCAGGCTGTTTATGATTTGTTTAAATCACAGCTCCTTTTAATAAATCTCAGCTGTGCCCTTGCTGGCAGCAGATCTCCTGTGGCTGCAGCACACGCAGAGGCGTAGCACCCAGCGATCCCAGTGCTTTGAGGAATGCTGTGGACGCGGGGCCAGGTCTTTGGCTGGGACAGCTGCTCTCACTGCGCTCATTTCCACCCGTCCATCACAGCGTACACAGGTTTCCTCTGTGGTAGGGAGCACTGCTGGGTAGCGGGATCAATCACACCCCTGTCTAGCAGGTTGTTAAGGCAGGAAGGTTTCCATTAAGTCAGCAAGGGTGTTAATTTATAGTATGTTTGCTACTTCTCTCCAAATACTCCTCCAGATGAGACCTCACTCCCTCACGCTTGCTGCATGCTAAGGGCAAAGATTAACAAGCATTTTGTTTAACTGCAGTGGTTGATGCAGTCCTTGCCCTTCTCACCCTCCACTGTGGGCTCCTGGCCTCCACTTCAGGTTGAGCTGCTGCTCAAACTACATCAGAAGATTTGTCTGGTTGAAATGAAACCTAAGGAAAACTTATATATGTATATATTTTTGGGCCTAAGAGTGGCTATTTATGGATTTAGTGGTGCAAATTATCTAAATCATTGCAAATGCAAAGCCAAATTCTGCAAAAACTGCTGTTTGGACAAACTCTAAGTTATTGCGCACCAAGAGCTAATCATTAGTGGAGTCTGAATCTATCAACGCAGAGCTACTTCCCCACTCACAAACGCTATGAATTTTGTTAGCTTTTTGATACCAAAAAGATTTTCTCAGAGTTGAACAACTAAGAGTTTATTATTGGTTTAAGGACAAACTAACCAGCAATGCAATAAATGATAAATGTATAGAGCATTATTGCTTTATTGTTTGGGGAAATGCAATTACTTACATCACGTATGCTATAGGAAATTTCTATTAATTGCATCTCAGAAGTGAGATCACTAGTTTCTAAAAAAGTACTTTAGAGTACAAACTTAACACATAACGAGCCAGGCTGCATTTTCATATTTGCAGCAAGGATCGTGAGAATTATCCAATAAAAATAATGATTTTATCGTCATTCATTGGCCTGTACCAGTTCAAGTCAGCTTCAAAGGTTTTGTTTTGTTTTTTTTTTTAATGTAGTATCTCTTCATTATTACAAAATTTTAAAGAAAACATAATACTGTTCAGGTCTGAGATGGACCTGAATGAATCTTGGACCACAAAGAGCAACAGGACTCTGGAGCTGTATGATGCCACCAAGCACTGTTTTCCACTGCTTTGCATTTTGTAGAGCTGCTTACACAACACAGAGTGACATGGCATGATACAACAATATGGTGTCATCGTGCCTGTTCCACCCAAGTAAAAGGCAATAGAGAATTAAGTCCACTTTTATCCAGAAAGACATGTTCAATCCACTGCTTTCATTCCAATTTGTTGTGCAAATGCAGATGCAGGTTATGGGTAATAAGCCTGTAACAGCAGCTGTTGCAAGCCCATACTCAAGAGGAGATAAGTCAGCAAGAAATGAAAACAGAAACTAGACTACATACAATAGTGATCTCTTTTTTGTATGACACGTAGAGATCAACAATTGACAAGCTCTCTAAGTCCGTTAATAATGCTCTTAGAGATGGGAAAACATAAGAAAATGTCAATATGATTTGAACTGCTCTTACATTTGCAATAGCCAGAAGGAATCCCCCAAATGAGAACAGGAATCCCCAAAACAAGAACAGAAAACCACCAGACTTCTGTGGGTGAAAAAAGATGCAATGGTATTCCCAATAAATGCCTATTTCATGTGCCAAATTTCAGCCAAAGAAAAGATTTTTGACTAGTTAGTAAATGCTTGGAAGCCTGAGATTACGACAGAAAAGCTGGCACAGCAGTAACTGCTGATGGTTGCTAGGGGAAGTATTGCAACACTAACCCTTGTCCCTCTTTCTGTTGTAGAGCCATGGACCCGAGTAAAATCAGTCATTTGTTCCTAGATCAGGGTGTCTCATTTGCACACCCTTCTTCTCTTGGCAGTGGGAGTTTAACAACAGGAGGCAACACCACAGCCACCTCCGCTCCCTGGATGAGAGCTGGCCGGTGTATTCTCACAAAATGCTGTCTGTCCAGGGTCCCATCCCTACCCGCTTCTGCCTTGTGCAGAAATACCCCTAAATTCAGCGCTCAGCTGTTAAAAACATCAGGGCTGTGCTAGGGAAGAATTATTCTATGGGTACAGCCCTGGATCACACTGCCAGAGCTCCTCAGACAGGAGCGATCTAGCAAGTATCAGGTTTTTCCTGCCACCTGAGTGCTTGCTGTGTGAGGCAACAAGGACGGCAGCCATAAACAGCTTCTGCAAAAAGAGTGAATTTTCTATAGGCAACAGCTCCCATTCTCTTCTGATCCCATTAGTAACACAAAAAGCAGCATTGTCTCTTGGGAAAAAGCATTTGTGTCCTCTGCAGTGGAGAATAGGCAGCAGAAGGTGGCAGTTAGCAAGGCCTCTGTGCTGTCCCCTCTGAAGCAGAGTGGAGAGCATGTCTTGCTAGCACATAACTGAGAAGAAGCCCAATCACTGAACAAAACACCCCTGGGTTGCAGGAGCAATGCTGCCCCTCCTGCCGTGCAGAGTACCATCAGTGCAACGAGTTGTGTTACACCGTGCAGAGATAAGAGAATTCCAAGTGGAGAATTGCGGTGATAGTGCCTGGCTGGTCTGTAAGGCATGGCTGTGTTTGAATGTGGTTATGAGCAATGATGTTGGACAACATAATAAAAAATGTGAGCAGGCTACAGGAGGTCTGCTCGGACCTGTGTCACTTACCTCTGGTGCTCAGAGATGTGTTCAGGTCTGTAGTATGGACCAGTCTGAAGGGAGGGAGGAAAAACCACACCATCCCCATGAAAAAAATCACTGGAAAAGAGCATGAGATGTTCCTCCATGGAGGAGAAGCAAAGCTGTGGAGCCAGGAGCTGGAGTCAGTGGGTGCCACGTGCGTTTTTGGAATTGCACAGACCTATTGAAAGTTTTGCATGTTGTGCAAAAAAGATGTGGAAATTTCTGAATGTCATTGAAGCCAACCCTATTTTCCAAATTAATTCCTTGTCTCCCTAAACTTTTCATTAGAGACAGCCCACTTACAAATCCTTGAAAACAAGAAAAGGTACAACGAACTACTTTCTACTTTTCAACTGGGAAGCCTAACCAGCAGGTTAATCTCTAAAAGTCTTGAGCCTAGTTAAAATTGCTTCCATTGGTGGAATTCCATATTAGTGCTACTGAAAGGCTTGACTTTGCCAGGGCTTCCACAGAGTTGGGATGTCTATAGGATGAAGACACTGCATGATCAACTGTGCTTTACTGGTGAAAGAAAGTAGTGAAGAAAAGTAGAGTTTTCAGACTGACTTTGCTCCTTCTTGAAAGATCAACTCCACTGGAAGACCACTGGCTCCTTATGAAGTTCCTTCCATCATGGATTGTGCTAAAGCTTGTTGGAAACGGAAGGTATCACAGCCCTATTAATTCCTGTTAAGCAAAAGGGAACAATTAACATCTTTTATGGAATCAACTATCTGGAACAATAGGAGCCACCATCCAAAACGCAGGCACATGACGCAAGTCTTCTGAGGGAGCTGAGCTATGCCGGCAAAACACATTGCCGGGTATTGCCTGGTAGTACAAACTGCATGAACGAAAAGAGCTGGAAAAGAGCTTGGAGCTGCAAGCAAAGTGTTTCCTCATGTTAAGCATAGAAGGCAGTGCCTGTTCTTTGTAAATAAACAGCTAGGTTTTGAAACAATCCTGACACTAAAGAATTAACTGAAACAATCCAAACTTTGGCTACCCGCCAGGGTCAAAAAAGGATAATAAATCCTCTTTGTCCTGTTAACAAAACCCACAATTTTATTTTCTAAACCCTTCAAAAAATAAAAATGACATCATAAGTAATTTCAAAAATTCCTAAATGATACTTTAGTTGCCTGGCAGGAGCATCCTGTCCTGTCCCTTCTCCCTCCAGTGTCTCTCACAACAGGCTTTGAAGCAGGGACAGACTCCCTCCAGACACCGAAGGTTTGGTACAACTCCATTTGCCATGATTACAACCATTTGGCAGAGTGCTGGTAGTGACAGAAACTATGAAGAAAGAGTATGGCTTTTCTGGATGGTGTAGGCTGCAGATGACAAATGTGAAGGATGATGGGTCCAAGTGAACAAATCCAGAGGATACTGTGAGTCCTCGGAGTGGGGAAAGCAAGGAAAAGGCAGAGAGGTTAGCAGCAGAGGAAAGCCACAGCAGAGAGCTGCAAGAGGAGGTGAGCAGGGAGGTGACACGCTTTAATGATAATACAGGTAGCGAATATGAGGGCAGATGGTGAAGAACTCAAGGAGGACCTTATGAGATAGAGCGACCAGACTGTGCTGCTGTATAAATCCATCTTTCACTCACCTTGAATATTCTGTGCAGTTCTGGCCCCTCAAAAAGGATAGAGAAGAGCTGGAAAATGTTCAGAGAAGAGTAACAGGATGAGCAAAGGTGAAACCCAATTTCTGTACAAGGAACAGTGCAGGACAGTGGGGTGTCTCAAGCTGGAAAAGAGATGAGATGGGGGACACTGTACACAGAAAGCTATGAAATAGCTTTAGTAACACAGAGAGAATGGATAGGGATCAAGTGTTGATTGTGTCTCCAGAACAAGAATGAGGGACCAGCTAATGAAGCTGGTAGGAGCCAAGTTCAAAGCAAACAAAAGGAAGAAGTTTGTCATGCAGCAGGCAGTGGACCTGCCAAGGAGGTCCTTCCCAAAGCGTGCTGTGATGGCAAGAAGCTCATGCTCTCCCAAGTATTTGGAGGGGTCCATGCCACAGACAAACCACAGCAGGTTCAGGAAATCCTTTCAGCTGAAAATAGCTGGAAGCTGTGGTAGCATTAAGGAAGAAATGATCGATACGTTAGTTGTGTTCTTAATTTTTCCTAGGAGTCTGCTTATGGCTGCTGTTGGATGCAGAGCAGATGGACGGGTTAGATGGTCTAAACCAGCACAGCTGTTCTTACCTGGAGCAAGAACAGATAAGATAGGACGCAAGTAAAGAGGGGGACCCCAAAGGGAGCAAAGGTGGCAGCATGCAGCAAAGCAGGAGGTGAAGTCAGGAGTTTGGATGAAACTGGCACAGTTAAACTGCACTCCAAAGGTGTAGATAAGGAGGCAGAAGAAAAGCTGCAGTTTCAACTCCATCGATGCTCAGGCTGAGCCCAGACATGCCCCGCTGTAATTAGAAGCAAAGCTTCCACTGGCTCCAGCAGATCAAGCCCTAGAGACATAAAGACAAGCAGGCAAGTGAGGAGTTTCAGGGTCAAAAAATATCTCCCAGATATCAGCAGACACAGCACAGGTGAGTCTGTACAGGCAGAATTGGCAATTTATCTGTGTGTGTTATCTATCTGCCAGATCCGAATGGTTTCAGTCCTGATCGGATCCAAGTAAATTTGGAATTTAAAGACATTCCTTTGCAGAGTCTGCATGATCCTAAATAATACCTGCTCTGTAGGTGTTGCCCACAGCAGAGTTATTTTTTCAATCTTTTTAACAGGCATTTTGAAATAAGCAGTGTTGCCTCTACTTTGCTCCAGATGTGATATAATCCAGTAGCGAGAAGTTACAGAGTCATGGCCCCAAGTCAAGGTGCAAAGCCCCCCAAAAGGCCAATAGTTTCAATTTTCCTTAAGGGTATGTGGGTTTAAGAAATATGGCCTCCAAATGTTCCTTTTAAATGGAAGGAACCACTATTCATTAGTTACTCAAAGCACTGATTATTGCATCAATCAGCAAAACAAATATGTTTATTCCCAGAACCGAAGAATGCTTCACATTCCAGTGGACATTCCCAAATAAATAAATTCTCTCTCATACAGACAACAATCATTTCGGGTAATGACCTTGAAATTATCCTTTCCTGTTCTGTGATTGTATTTTTCTGTAGGACTGATCTTGGTTTGTTTGGTTTACAACTCCCACATGCAGTTTCTCAATAAATGCTCACATTATGGCCAGTATTTTGAGAGAAGAGTCTTTTACTCTTTCAGCTGAAGTAGACTGCTTTTCTTGGAGTGCTGGAAACAGAATAATTTTAAGAAGCTGATCTGATTTACTGGGCTAAACTAGAAATGTGCCAAATTGCTCTGCAGACATGGCATAGCCGCTGACCTGCACCAGGGCTGGAAATCGTGCCAGGCTGTGACGTGCAATGTCTGTTCACGTCAGCTGTGCACTGGGAAATGCACAAAGGAAGTGGCTGCTGAAAAATGTCCTGCAGCTTAGGGCTCGAAAAGATTCCTGTAAAACATATTGCTTGGGAGGAAATAAGCCTCTCGGACCCAAGGAAGAGTAATGTCATTTCTCACACAATTTATCAGGATTTCTCAGTTTTCTTCCAGTGTGCCTAGGACAGCACACACAGATGGATGCACAGCATCCTCATGAAGAGCTTTACAGACATCTGCCCCATTCAGCCCACCTGGCCCTGTTATTCAGCCTGATGCCACTAGCCCTCAGCAACTCCAGTCGTTTCTTCTTTTCATTATTAAGATAAAAAAAAAAGAAAAACTAGTTTGCAGTAATTTGGCTCTGACACTGCAGTTTGACATCTCTGTGTGTACCTTCGTATCACATTTGCTCCCCTGCATCGTGCTCAGATACCCACTTTGCAAAGCTGGGCATCTCCACATGGACCACACCTTGATCCCCACTATTCAAGGATGCATTTTGGCAGCAGGAGGTTGCAGTGGTGGGTCTCACCCAGCTTTTTGGTATCCATCCTCCTGTTTGTCTTCCTTTATCACATCTGCTCCTCTTGCACATGTTCAGTGGGGAGGGCAAGCCGGCATGCAGAGACAGATGTTTGGAAGAAGAGCAGACCTACCCCAGTGCAAAGCCTCATGATCGCTGAGGACATTGCCTAACAGAGCTTTTGTTAAGTCAGGAAGGAGGAGCTTCAGAGCTCATTCAGGCTGTAGTCCCGTGAGCACTGTCCTTTGAAAGGAGTCCCTCCTGTCTGTGCCTTCAGTCTATTTTTGTGCTGTCTTCATGTCATGCCATCACAAGCCAACTTGCAGCTGCACTATGAACTGGCCTGGGGAACTGATGTGACTGAAAACTCATACAGCTCAAAGGGGTAAAAAACAATAAAAAGAAAAGTTATTTTCCAGCCAGCTCAGTTCTCTGATCTCATTTACCACACGGCAGCACTAGCAGTTGTACCAGCACCAGGGAAGTAACCTCTTCCCACAGTTGTGCTGACTGCTGCCAACTCCTCCTCAAGCGGCAGTCCAAGCCTTTGCCCCATGGACGTGCTCCATAGCAGGAATCGGGTTTCTCACCTCATTTCCACTACTCAGGCAATTCTGGCTTGCGTGCAGATGCCCAACGTGTTATTTGAGGAGGTCTTGTTAGAAAGCTCACATGGGGCACGGTCTGCCAGTGCTCTCTCTTGTAGAAGCAAAGGCAGTAGGAGAAGTGTTTCTCTGAGTGCTTCTTGTTTCACTTCTTGCTTTTGTGCCCCCTTGGGGAATTTTAGTAAATAGTTTATACAGGCAAAGTTTTTTGATAGTTTTACCCCTCCACTCCCCATTTCTGTTAACCAGTGGCTGGAAGCAGCATTCTCCCCTGCCTTGAGACCTCCAGGTCCCAGAGAAATTGTTTGACACTAAATTACTTCCCTTTTAGCACAAATTACTGTGTGGAAACAAGAAGCTGGCAACATGTGACCAGCTTGCCACACACTACAGCTCTGTCTGTTAATAGATGTGACCCTTGTGACTAATGCAGCACTGGGAGGTACTGGGAGGGTGCATTAAATGCCTCCCTCCAGCACAGTTGTCATCCTCATCATCCCATCACCCATCCAAGTGAGGAAGCTGAAGTTTCACAGCCTGCCAATTCCTGCAAGACACACAAACCACTGGATCAGGTGCAGAAATCAGCCAAAGGATGAGGGATTGGTGCCAGGAGGTGACGGCAGAGGTCAGCCCCGTGCTTCACTGTCCTACGCCTGGAGCTTGGTCCCCACTGCGGCAGTAGCCCCACCACTGCCCTCACCGTGTGCTCAGGCTCCGCCTGGGACAGGCATCCCTCAGCCGTGTGATGCAGGGCTGATGGCTGCAATCACGCTATCCCAGCCTCTGGCAGAGTCTCTTCCTGCCCTCTGCACCCTGCCTGCAGATAACAAGCTTGGGGCTCAGGCATGGACCAGATGGTTTTCTGTTTGCAGAGCACATGCAGATGCCAAGGGGCCTTGCAACATTCGAGGTGGCAACTCCCAGTTGAAGAAAAAGCAGCATGATGCATTGAAACCACCCTGCAGCTGGACCTGAGGCCGGGAAATTTTCTTCTTGGCCTGGGCGATTCTGTGACAGACCTCGTTGTTTAACATAGTGGGGCACAAGGAGCCGCTTCCACCACTCACACCCCTGAAACTGCCTCTGACCCACCAAACTTTCTCACTCATCCTACACTGCACTGCAGCCTCCAGCCTCCCTCCCTGGGCTTCTTGGCCCTTCCCCAAAGCCCCTTCTTCCCCCATCATCCCCCAAATCACACTCTCCCTTCCTGGCCCTTGCCCCAGCCCCAGTCCTGGCCCATGTCCTTCATCCCCCCATCCCGGGGCTTCTCCCTGCCCATCCCCTCTGTTCCCGGAGCCACCTCCTGCATCCTCAGGGCAACACACAGGTGCTGAGGAGCCTTGAGACAGGAATGGAGGGGGGATCTCCCCAAACTCATCTCCATGCACATCCTTTGGTGTGTGTTTGAGCACCCTTGCGTTGATGCACTGAGTGCAGCTGTCTGGTTGTGACCCCCCCTTTACAGCATTTCTGTTTCCAGTGGCTGTGGGCCAGCACCAGGCCAAGGATGCAGTCACAGAGCCCATTTAAAGCAAGGGGCCAGCACTCCCTATAGACAGAAGGAACATGTAAAATCTTACAGGTTTGAAAAAAATCAGCAAACAATGGTAACTTTTATGTTGGGTATCAAAGTGCATGGTCAGTTGACACTGCATCCCCATCAGGGTAATCTGCAGGGAATTAGCAAGCTGTAAATGCCAAATGTGGGGCATGGGCTGAGATCCACATGTGCAATAGGCAGAGGACACACAAGCAAGGAGAAGGAAATAGGGAGACAGAGCTGTACCCTTAGTCCTGCACTTCCAGATAACGCTAACAAGTCAAGCCTGGGAACAGCAGGGGAAATCCCCGCAGGGCTGGTGAGCCCATCAGGGTTTCCTGCTGCAGCGCGCTGGGCCACCACACCACCGGCTGCACCGCGCATGGCAGTGAAATAGGGCTTGGAATAATTTTGCCAACAGCAGTGAAGTTGTGGTGAGGTTGGACCACACCATCCTCAGGAAAGATCTGCCCTGCAGTGAGTTGTCCTGTTTCTGTTTGCTAACCTGTCCCCCCTGCATTTCATTCACTCGTGGTTGTTTTACCGTGAATTTCCTCATTCCTTACTCAGCTTTGTAGACATCGTCCCCTGGCAAGAACTGTCATTTAACTAAAGAATGCAAAACCTATGGAAAGCTATGGGTGGAAGGCATACAAACTGCAGCATTGCCAATCTCATAAGTTCAAGACTCATTATTCAAAATTTGAGAAAATATTCAGATTTTGTCTGAAGGTCAGCTTTGAACTTTGTTCCCATGTGCATGAGAGAAGCATTAGTTTCCCGAAGGAACTGGCTTTCGCTCTGTGGCTGCAGCACCCCAGGGTTTCCTCTGTGCGTGCACTGCAGGCTCAGCTGAGCTCCTTGCCCTCCCCTCCTTTGTCCTGCCCCTGTTGCATGGCTTGCGCTCTGCTAGCACAGCTTTAAAGCAAACCTGCTCAGGTGGTTGAGCCAGCTGAAAAATACCCCCTTTTTTTGAAAAAAACTTTTGCTGAGTTATTTCCCCAGGAGTCTAGTCCTCTCATCTGACTCACCGCATACAGAGCAGCAGCTCTAGCACAAGGAGAAGATGCAGGAGCAGCAAATGGAGAGGAGGTGGCAGTGGCCACGCTGCTGCTTTTCTCCATGTTGCTGGTGAAGGTGAAGCCATGGGCTCACTCTTGCCTTTGCCAATTGCCTGATAATGTGGCACATCCAGCCTGTCTCCAAAGCCCGGTCAGTCTAATTAATTTATTTGTGCCCTTCCTCCTCCACAAATAGTCTCCTGTCCTCCAGCAATAAACTATGAACCTCCATGACCTACATAAATGCTCCTCCCTCATTTGCCCTGCTCTGTCTCCTGCCCCCCTGCCTTCCCAGATGGACTTGGGGGTGATTGCTGAGACTCCCCCCTGCTCCCACACATGCCTGGAGGGGTGAGGTGAGCTGAGACACCCCAGCTTCACAGGTAGGAAAGGCAGAGGTGCTGCGAGTTGCTCTCTGTCCCCTCCCTCTCCATCCACCTCTGGGGTCCTGCTTTGGGCAGCATCTCTGAATTCATCCCCAGGAAAGGGAAAACGGAGGAGGCAGGCAGGGGTAGGAGTTTTCCCTCAGGCAGAGATGCCTTTGCAAGAGATGTGGCGCTGGCTCTGGGATTAGCCCAGCGGGAGCTGTGCTGTGCTAGAAACATGACTGAGAACTTCACCCGCCTCCATTCCTAAAGAAAATCCCGATTCCCTCAAGGCCCATGGGAGTTGTGCTGTTGCCCTCAGCAAGGGCTCACTTCAGCCTTGCTCTGTCATTGCTGCAAAACAAGCTTGTGCCACCACTTTGGGTGTATTAATACACACCATGGCTTTAGGCACAAATGTGCAAACTATCTGGAAATGCATTTTTCACTCTAAAATTAAGACTTCAGCTCCTTTTCTCCAAGCAATTCTGAGTATGACTTCTTGGTTTACAAGTAAAAAGTCCAGGGAATAGAAAGCCAGGTCCTGAAAATCTTCCCGAACACAAAACCACATATACCTCATGGAAGAAATGCCTTATGCTCCGGCACTGCAAAGACCTTGCTTTTCCTCCTCCTGCCATTTTGCGCTGAGTTGTGCAGCACTGCGGGTGCCACCACAGCCCTCCTACAGCAGGAGCAGGGGAAGGCTGTGGCCTCAGCTTGAGAAATCAGGAACTTCACGTGTTGGTTGCTACCTGGAAGGCTTAAGGGAAAGACTACACCGCTCAACCTAGCACAGGAGACGAACTAAAGGATGAACAAAGAGTGCCTCTACTGTTAATGTTAAAGGGTTTCATCAGCTTCATCAGACTGTAGTCTCAGGAATGGAGAAGCAGCATCATGCAGTTCTCCTCATCCCAAAATAACTACAGCCAGGGTTCAAAACAAACTTAGGAAAAAAATGTAAGTATTGTCTGCCAGGAATAAATTTGGAAAATGAGCTATTAAAATATTTACTGTATGCAAAGATCTTTGCCATACGTGAACCTTCAGGATCATTTTTGAGATTATTATTTTAAACATTAAAGATGCACAAAAAATTCTGGTTGGAATAGTCTCTTTTTGTTATCTTCAGCAGGCTACATGGGAGCATGATAAAACTGGATGTTGTCCTTGACACTGAGCTCCTCCTTGTACTGCCAGCAGTAATTCTCATTATTTGGACACATGGTAATGTGCTTTGCAGCACGCTCAAGGCTGAGGATTAGCTGGGGGACGCAGCAGGATTCTCTTGAAATGTTCCATTATTTTACTATCAAAAGCTTAAGAGTGAGGTTGTAGAAGGAGACTATGCTGACATTTTCACTTTATTACCACATGTCCAAATAGCATTAATCAAGGAATATATCTGTAGGAAACATCCTTGTTATGAGGTGCAAGTTGTTTCTGTAAGTCCATTCTTGAAGCTTTTGTGTCAGGCTTCTTAAATACACAGCAATATATTTCAGGGTCTATTTTCAGTGGTCTTCAAAGGGATAGATTGGAGTGTCCCATATTGCACAAGGACGTGTGACCAGTGTGAGCTTCGTAGAAGCTCCTGAAACAATGTTCCTGCAGGATGGATGCTCAGGTCCCAGCTCTGTCTGGGGCTGTACCAGACTCAAGGGTAGGGATTGACCCACACCGTACCCCTTCTCCATATTTCCTACTGTCACTGCTGGACCACCACCCAGATTCTCACCCACTTCTAGTTAAGGGTATAAGTGAACTCTCCTGTGATAGGCACAGCACACATACCAGGGTACAAGTCCGGCCAATTGCTCAGAATATCTGTGGGTGGCTATGGTGTCAGAGGCGTGACGTTACCCAGATTAGATGAAACTGAGAGATAGGTGTCTTCCAAATATCCATCCTGAAAGAAGAGACAAGCAGGATCTCTGCCGAGGGGCACTGGGGCAGGACACCAGGAACAGCTGCACCCACCCTTCTCACAGTCTTCGTGTCAGTCAAAAATCCAAGAGTAGTTGGGACAACGTTTTTGTCCTTTATAATAATAGTGATTTAAAAATTTAAAGAAATGGTGTTGCAGCTCTGATAACTGCGTAACTGGTCCTTCTGGCAGGGGATGCATAGGGCTTGCACCGGGCTGCCCCAGGCACAGCCTGCTTCTGGAGGAGCTGGGTACGATGCAGCCGTCTCCCCGCCCCCCGAGCTCCCTGCCAGCGCCAGAAGGGGTGATGCCCACAGCTTTTTCAGCATATTTTGGAGATCTCAGAGGCAGGAAGGAAAGCGATGAGAGACAAACCCACAGGTGCGGCTGGCATTTGAGGCAGCCAACCAGCGTTTTCAGCTTGCCGTTCATGTTGAAGAACAACCCATAGGAGTGTTCGGGTTGTCTCACACTTGGCTCTCCGCTGTCTGTGCAAGTATGCTTCTGCCAGTTCTACAGATTTTATCACAGTTTCACAATATTTGCCCTTTCTCTTAAATCCCAGTTTGCAGAGTTCAAGTGGTCAGTATAAACTTCATATTAAAGTTCCCTGTACAGCTACAACTGTATATAACAACTCACAGTTCAAACAGCTATAAGGGGTTAACAATATCTTGGAAGATATTTGCAGTGCTCATCAGCTGTGATAGATAATTATGGATTTGAAGAGATTTGCAATTTGTTTATAACTTCAAAAACTTTCTACTGAGACATCCTCAACAAACTGCTCAGCTTCATAGTTAATTAAGAGATCACATTTATACATGCATTTAAAAGTGTCAAGAAATTACAGGAGTACCTCCACTTTCATTTTAAATGTCAAATCTCGGAATCTCCTGGCTAGGGAGAAAACCTGAACCCTGAAGGCTCAGGAAACAGAAAGAGCACAAACACTGTCACACTGGCTGTGTTTTATCTCGTTCTTTTGAAATCCATGCCATGAGTTTGTTGTTAGATGTATTTTTGACTGAGTGGCTCTGAGGGCTGGTTTGCCAATCCTGACTCCACCTCAGTGGTCTACCTTAAAATTTATAGCCTAATAGTAGCTGATTTAAGTCTTGGATATCGTAGAGAAGCAGGGAGCCTATTGCTGACAACTGTGTTACCTGATCAGAAAATGTAATAGAATGCGCGTGGAGGCCACCCAGTTTACAACTTTTCTTTACTCTTTCTTTTTTTTTTAAGTAGAATGGGCTGTCTTTAATAGGTACACAGCATGTTTCAGTGCACACATGGTGGGAAAGAGCTCCAAACCCAGTCTGCCAGCAGCATGTCCCTGGCTCAGCACTGACTCCCTCCCTGTGTGTTCGGGGAATATCATTTAACCTGCAGGCCCCAGCACGCGGCTCGAGGGCTCCCCTTCCCAGGCAGCAAGCTGCCCAAGTGGCTCAGCACCCTGTGCAGCTGCAGCTTCAGTCCTTTCAGGTGCCTCAGACAAAAGGTCTGGGTGCCATCGCTTTGTGATCATCATACCAGGGAGCCTCCCACATTTATGCAGTATCAGGAATACGTGCTCATTAGGCAATGAGTGATGTATCAAAATCCACATCTCTCTCTCTTCAGAGCTAATTCCTTCCCACATTCCTTCCTTCCAGCTCTGATTTTCAAGGTTAGCCTCGCACAGCGATGTGCCCTCCACCTTTCCACATGTGCAAAAATGCAAATCCCACAGTTGCTCATGCAACAGCTCCATTACAAATTTGTGCACATGAGATTGCAACCAGCAGCCTCACAGTAAGCATAGCTTATTAGAGATCCCCCAAGACAGCCAGTCCCTTCGTACCAAAGTACTCTGCAGAAGGAGCCTGACTCTGCTAATGTTCAGCTGGAGCGCTCAGCACACAGTAACATGATTCAGATTCATGAATACTCTAACTGTGTCTGCCCGATTTGGAAAGCTGGGAACAGCCTTTCTATGTATGCTGGAGCTGGAAACAGAGACAAACCCAGAGCTGCACAACACAGTTTCCATCTCCATCAATGATTCTTTCTCTCTTGCACACACACATGCTTTTATCCCAGCCCATCTCTCTTTTTGCTTAATTCAAGGAACTTGAATATTCAGCCCTGTTGATCTGGTCCCTGACCATGCAGCCTGATTTAGGTTACTGTGAAGTTCAGGTATACGTGAATTTGGGAATCTAGCTCAGGTGTACGTGAATTTGGGAATCTAGCTCAGGTCCGTATCTGGTTAGAACCACTCCTGATACGAACAGATAGTAAAAAAGATGCCAGTTCCTCTGATCTCCCTTCTGGAAGAAGTCATTATTCTGCAGGCAGATGGTCTTTTCCAGCTGTTACACCCCAAACATTGAAAAGTCCTTCAGAGACCACCTCACATGACAAACAATTCCCTTATGAGAGCAGATGGTTAAAAACTCCAGCAAACAGTGCAGAGTGAGCAATAAAAATTTCCACTTGGACCCCACCTACTGGCAGCACCCTTACCGCAACGTGCATGGCTACGCCTTCGCACAACTCACGTCCCACAGATAGCAAACAAAGTTGCATCCAGCTTGAACCAACGCAGCGGAGAAATTTGGGTGCTGTTCTATAAGAGCAAAATTATGGCTTGACATATGTAACAGAGGGCAACACAGGCACTGCTGGGTGCTGACCCTCTCCTTTGCTTCACGTTGTTGCTCCACCCGGTTGGTAAGGATCATATGCTTTCAATTAAGCAATGTGCTTTTTTTTTTTTTTTTTTAGTTCTAGGGGCAAAGTCCAGGACACCAGCAGAAGAAACTACTCAAGGTTTTAGGCAGAATTTGCATCTGTATCTAACAGAGCGATCTTGGACTCAACAGCTCAGGGCCATCCAGCCCTGAAGGCACCATAAATTCACCAGGTACTTCCTGGACAATTTTGCACCCTGCCAGCACTGCTGAGCTCAGCAGAGTGCCACAGCCCAGAATTATGGGGTGTCCACCCGGACATCAGGTGTCTGCAAGGTCGAACGCTGAAGTAAGCCCAGCACAGTGGAGCCTGGGCTACTGGTATGAGTCCTATGAGAAACTGTACGTGGTTAAAGGCCACCCAACAGAGCACGTGCAGAGAGTGCACAAACGTGCTCCTTTCTAGTACTTCCAAACTCTGGAGTATTTAACTTCATAACTTTAATAAGGTGCTGGTAACACCATTTCTAACCTGTGTTTATTTTCTAAGTTTTAAAATAAAAAATGCTCCCTGAAGTCCCGTAAATATCACCATGCAGTTGGTATCAAGTTGGCAGGGACAGCATCCATCCACGGTGCTTGCTGTCCGCATGGGCCATGCTGAACCCTTTACAGCTTACCTGCCTGCGTCAGGGCAAGGGGAGTCTCCAGGCTCTGTTTTTTTCTCATTTGGTATCCCAGGGGTACAAATACTTTGACTTATTTTCCCCAAGCCTTCACTTCAGACTTGGCCCCTTCTAGCTCTTTCCTCTGTTCTGTCCTTTCCACACCACCCGCTCCTTTTCTCAGCTTTCTCCTCGTTTAGACAACTCTATGTGTCCAAAATAAATCTCCAAACATCTAGGGTTTTGCTTGGACTAAATGTTTTAAAATAGTCATTTATTTGACTGTTTTGATTGAATCCTGTCCATCGGTACAAGATAAACAAAGTGATACCCAACTGCAGTTGAGTTATATTGGATTTGATCCTGTTAAACCCATATCATCATTTGCTCATTTACCCTTAATTTTGCAAGGTAACATTATCACAGGGAACAACCGAAGCCAGCTGTGTCATTACAAAGCTATTATCTCCCAGCCTTGAACTCAAACACTTCGTATTTGACATCTGTCCACACTCACAAGCTACATCCAAATGCAATTTTCTCCACTATCCACACCATTTCAGCTTCTAAAAGGATTTAATAACACCCCAGTGTGCACAGTTATAAACCAAGTTCAAAGTGCTTGGTATTGAGTCTACTTTATATGAGAAGGTATGAACCAAAGCCAGTGTGTTTACTCATGAGAGAATTTATCTGATTTAATGCAATCACTTTAGCAACTGAGCTTGTGAAATGGGTTGCACTTCTGTAGAGTTGTCCTCACGCTGCAGAGGAAGAAACATCAGGCTTCAGGGAAGCATCAGCTGCTGGTCAAACCCACCCTTGCAAATGCAAGCAAGCCCCAGCTGTAACTCTATGCTCCTGGCTGGCAGCTGCTCAGGGGCTTCACCCTGAAGTTCCTTCATGGGAAGGTGGTTTGTGTGTATATTGAGCAACAACTCAGCTGAAACCTCCTAAAACCCATGGTGGTGAAGCAACACATCCCTGGGTAACTCGGGCAGGCTTCCTCTGGTGTCTTCTCCAGCGGCCACCAGGCCCTTCCGTTTGGCTTCCGCATTGCTTTTGTGTCCCGCTGCCAAAGGATACAGCAGAGCAAACTGCTGTGCTTGAGGAAGTCTGGTCCTCCACTGGGGAAGGAATGATTTCAGAGCCCCGGTTGTGGTGCCACACACCCGGGATTGTGTCTGTCCTGCTCCTCAGAGCCCTGATGCTCCTCAAAGCTTAAAAGCAGGATGCCGTACACAGGAGGAAAATCCATGGGCAGCCTCTGCGACCACATTCCTGCTTCCCATCAGAGCTGCTTCATAGGTTCACCACCCATCTGCATGTAACATTTCGGCTAGTTTGGCTTGTTCTTCCCTGTGAAATTTCATCACTTTGTTTAATTGCAAAAGTCAACCACTATATTCAAGAGATGAAGTACCCTATTGCTGCAAGAAAGTTTGACATTTAGTAGCTTAGAAGGTATTTATGACCAAAGCAGTTCTTCTGAAATACAACATTCATTTGTAGAAATTCCCTATTGAGGAAAAAAGAAATCAATGACACACGGAAGGTGCTAAAGCCCTACCAAAGTAGCACTTAACTGTTCCTTAAAATGGTGAGATATACACAAATGATGAAAAACAGTTCAGAAAGTTTAACCAGTTGAGTCCTGGAGCAATGCAAGCATTTTAAGACAGATTTACAGTGCATTGAAAATCTGATTATGTAAACTATCATAAATGGATTCAGTGTGTTAGAAGCCAACAGTAAATCTTCAGCTGTTTACTGAAAAAAAAAGGCAATAGGGGACTATACATTAAAATGAAGACTGATTTTGGAAAGTCTAGCATAAATGAAATATGCTGACATAATGGGTAAGCAGAAAGAAAGAAAGCATAAAATTAACAATCGTCAGCTCTTGCTCCAGGATTACAACTATAAACTAGAGAATGACATTAATTGTAAAGCTAGTCCTTGAGATGAACTGCAAAAGTTTTGGTAGAGCTTGTCAAAACTTTCCAGGTTCCTGGTTCGAAATCTGTGCTGCAATTATGCCTGGTCATTAAAACTAATGGAAACAATCCCGAAAAATCCCATGCACAAGATCCTGCCTTTTCTGTCAGGATGGGGCCCTGCAGGGCATGATTTCAGGGGCCAGAAAGATTTGGGGGCCAAAAAGGATTTGGGCACCTGCTGCACTGCTCTGCTCTCGCCCGACACCTCGGTGTTTCTCACGCACAGCCTCAGCCAGCCAAAACATTTTGCAAGTCTTATCGCGTTGTGCAATGTTATTTTGATGCTATTGGAAAGTCTGTCATTAGCAGGCAGAGCTGTGGCTCTTGGTAAGGTGTAGCAGAGCTGGGAGCGGGGAGGAGGTCATCCCCAGCCCCAGGTGCCAGCTGGAGCTGGGAGTTTTCATTATCATCAGGAAGAAAACTCAAGTTCCTGGATATCTTATCCTCCAGGACTGTGTCAAACAGTGAGGAAAACAAGAAAAAATGTTTTATTTCAGAGCATGAAGGTGGATAACGAAGGGGAGAAGGCTGGGTTATGGAGCATCTTGTTCTGGATGGGGCTTTTAATGACCTAGGAGGAAAGAAGCCTGCATAAAGTATGTTTATAAAATGGCACTCAAGAAAATTCATCACAGTTAACTAAGAGGTAAGAGTAGTTGTGCATAACACTTTCTGACACCCTCTTGCTCAGAACCAGCATGACCATAAATTGGTGCATTTCAGAAGTGGGGGTCACCGAGTGTGAATCTGCTGTTCTGCTCTGCATGGCAGCGTCCGTCGGGGTTCACCACACTCAGGGTGGTCCATTTCAGGAATTATATCAGGCGAGGTTTTTTGGGTGTTCCTCAGTGAATATAGTTATTATTTGGTTTGGTCCAAGGCATCACAACAAAGTTATTGTGAACTCTGTAGGACTTTTATTCTCTCTTTTTTACCTAGCTATCTAGGCTGCCCTTTTTATAACTGTATTTAAATTGCCTTAATCCTTCTTTAAATATATTTTCACTGAAATTCATTATAAGCCTGAAAGGGCTTATATGTGATTTGATAAAAATTTGTTGTTAAAATGTTACGGGGGTTTTTTGTTGTTGCTAGGATCTTCTTTTTCTCTCTCTTCCTCCCCAGAAAGAGTGTTTAGCAAAAGTGTTTAACACTACAGTTATACTTAAAAAGTACCCAATGGCATTAGAGTTGGGATTAGATATGATTTTTACTGGATGTATAAATCAAAATAAATAAATTTAAAAGCCTGTGGGAAACCATCCAAAGGAGCATTTCAAATCCTGAAAAGAACATATTATGCTCCCTCTTTCGAAACTAGGTCTGTAAACCCATAGGTTGGCAAATTAGTAATTTTTTTTTAAAGATCGAATCAGCACTGGTGGGCAACCAGCTTAACACGTGGGCTTCCAGGTGCACTGCCTGCAGTGCCGGGCTCCTGCGCCAAAGTGGAAAACACAGCAAAGCAAAAAGTCAAATCAGTCTCCACTTGGTTTACAGGACAGTTTCCAAAGGTCCTGCCACCACCCTGTGCTATCTCCTGCCACCACAGGGGACAGCAGCCCCTGCCATCTGAAGAATGGGTGTCCCATGTCCCCGGGGGGTGCCAGGCTTTTATGTCCTTGGCACTCCTGGGATTTTCCCATTGCACGCTGTAATGGGAACAGCCCCAGCGCTGGAGGATTGGCACAGCTATACCAGTCCAACACCTCCAGAGAGCCTTTCCAAGGTGACCCGAGGCTGAAGGGTATCCAGCTTACTCTGACTCAAGTATAAATTTTGATTTTATATTATTTTAGACTAGAAGCCTGGGTTGATTTGGGGGAGGAGGGGAGGGAAAGGCTGTCTAGGGCAGTTTCTCTCTACAGAAAGAAGTATTACGGGCATGAAAGACCTGTATTTGTCATGCAATACCTTCCTATACCAATTAATCCAGTGGATCTGCCCAAATACTGTCTATGCAGCAAAAATATAATAAAAGGAAGAGCAATAAGTCAGGTAGAGAGGGGTGGGAGACTACGTCTGGATGACATAGCAGCTTATTTTGTCAGAGCTCTAAATGCATGTGCACTTGTTTCTGACTCACCTGGGGCAGGATTCATCACCCGTCACTGCAGGTTATCTGCAGCGTAGCCATCGATGCTGGAGCGTGTCGTGCAGGCTGTCTCCAGAGTCAGCAGGGGAACAGGCACTTTTATAACATGACTCACCCTGTGCTAATGCTGATATTTAACCTATTCAAGATGAGTCGGGCCCTACAAGTGCCTATTTCCCTCCATTGACTAAAACGGAGCCTCGAGCCGTCCGCTCTGACACAGATGGCTGTGCTACTGGCATCTGCAGTGAGGCGAGATCCTGCAACTGAGTCATTTAATCTGCCTTAAAATGTGGTTGTGGGATTGATTGTCTCAGATTTTCCTATCCATACAGAGCCAAATTCAAAGAGGAAAGAAACAAGAAGGAACTGTTTCCTTGCTGGTGTGAGTCGGTACCCCAGAGATGAGTCACTTCGATCTTTCTCTGATAGCCAGGAGACGGGTGGACGGATAACTCACATCACTGTCGGCACACAGACAACATCCATTAGCCGCGGTGACAAAGTCATGAAACCTCCGTTTCTGCTGTAGGTGTGTAATTATAGTAAGAGAAAAATCTGAGTCACGGGTGTAATTCAGCCTCCCTTCAGGTATGAGACATGTAAGGTGTTAATCAGTCGAAGGACTGGAAAATACTGAAGCGGTCACTGTTCCGTACTGGTGAATCAGACAATGAAGTTTCTTGGATGTGGCTTGTAGAGAATATGTGGTTTGAAAAGTGTGGGGGGCAGCATATTAGTGCTTGATCTTTCACAGTGTTTCTTCTAGAAAGATAAGCATGTCTCTTATTACATCCCTACTACTTTTAAGTAGATTCTTCCAGGCAGTGTCTGGAGTTGCAGATTTTCTTCTTCTAAACAGATATCAAAGCATCTCAGGGTATGGAAGCACACGTTTACAATACCTGCACAACCTTTCCCAACCAGATACCATATAATTACTTAGTGTACAAGTGGAGTGCAGTTGTAATAGAGGAACTCTAATGTCTGCATAAATCCAGTTCAGAATTAAACTGCTACTTAAAGATGCTTTACGGAGGGTATTTAATTTTCTTTCTTACTCTAGTGTAATTAGTGGAAAGCTGCAGGGCTGTTTAGATACCTTATTGAAACGTTTCTGTCTCCTCATACATTGTTGCTATTTGGGTAAAACCCTTTTGATGCTTGGAATAACATCTGGCATTTACTCAGTCAAGAAGAAGGAGCTGTTAAATGACCCTTTATTTGGAAAAGGCTCATCGTAAAAGGCTACCGCTGAAGCATGGACCTGGTGTCAGTGCCATACAGGAGTTGTGCCACCAGGCCACCACATTTCCTAGGAACAGGGCTGCGATGAGGACCTCCCCAGCACTGGGGTTGGCGACATCACCCACGTCCTTGGGAAACGCTGGAAAACACCAGAAAACAGGAGCAGGAAAAGCCACAGACACAGGCAGGGCTGGAACAAGGCACAGAAAGAAATCAGGTTGTTTCAATGTGACTTACTCTTGGCTGACCCCTGTGGGCTGCTGCTTCACAGGAACAGGCTGCCCAGGGAAGTGGTGGAGTCACCATCCCTGGAGGTATTTAAAAGACGGGTAGACGAGGAGCTTAGGGACATGGTTTAGTAGTGGACAGGTATGGTTGGACTCGATGATCTTAAAGGTCTTTTCCAACCAAATGATTCTATGATTCTATGATTCATACCTGAGTTTCTTCTCCCCAGCACAGTCCAACAGGCAGCTTTTTATTCAGCCTTTTAATCNTATATCTAGCCTAAATCTGCCCTCCTTTAGTTTAAAACCATTACCCCTTGTCCTGTCACAACAGGCCTTGCTAAAAAGACTGTCCCCATCTTTCCTATAGGCCCCCTTTAAGTACTGAAAGGCCACAATAAGGTCTCCCTGCAGCCTTCTCTTCTCCAGGCTGAACAGTCCCAACTCTCTCAGCCTGTCCTCGTAGGAGAGGTGCTCCAGCCCTCGGATCGTTTTTGTGGCCCTCTTCTGGACCCGCTCCAACAGCTCCATGTCCTTCTTGTGCTGAGGGCTCCAGGGCTGGACGCAGTACTCCAGGTGGGGTCTCACCAGAGCCGAGTAGAGGGGCAGAATCACCTCCCTCGACCTGCTGGCCACGCTTCTTTTGATGCAGCCCAGGATATGGTTGGCCTTCTGGGCTGCAAGCGCACACTGTTGGCTCATGTCCAGCTTATCTGAGCTGTACCAGCTGTTCCTTTCCTTTCTTTTAACATTTGTCTCTTTTCCAGTCTTCTGAGGCTTCACAAATCCTCCAAGTTACCATCAGCTCCCTGCTGGAGCCCCGGGAGGGCAGAGACACTCTGAGTGATGGATACAGGGAACCATACAGGTCTATGGGAACACAATGCAGAGATGGTCCAAGGTCTTTTTACAGACTTAGCTCGGATCCAGTTGGACTTATTTTGGACTCATGTTAGATAGGGCTTTTCAGATGGGCATAACAAGTGGGCTTGAAATGACCCATACCACTTTCCTCACACTGCACCTAAGCTGATGATTCTCCTGGAGCTCAACAGGCAATATGATACAGGTACAAGTGTACACAGTCAGCTCATGTCCAGCCAGGCTTTCTGAGAGAAGGCCTTAGCTTTGCCCTGAATGGAAGTTGTTGGACTATTTCCAGACCCAACCTGTCCCTGGAATCTGCAACACTTTATTCATGTGGTGCTCATGCTAATGAGCCATGTCAGACCCTAGCTATCTCTGCATCTGTGGCACAGATAATCTCCAAACTGGATTAATTCAACCACAGATGCCTGAGAGCTGGTTTTAGCTGCAACCACCTCTGTGATTGCTTCAGCCATATCACTCTAGGGTGATTTTCATTAGACCCGACCAAGCTGAAAACATCTAATTGAAGGAGTACTCCCTAATCTGTTCCTTCTCTTCTAGTCTGAGTTCTTCCCCTTTCGACACTGCTGTTAATTGCATTAAACATTTGACAGCAGTTAATCTTTTTAGTGAAGGTGGACGCAGAAAAAAAAGTATTAAGTAACTTGAGTGATCATGGAAGTCCTGCTGGAATGGGGACTCACTCTCAAAGGGGTGGTTGCATTGGCCAGATCTACCAGTCTATAAAGATACAGGCAAGAGTAAGCGATATTTGCTGTGAAAACGCATCCTGCCTTCTGAGTGATTTCTTCTTGAAAAGAAGAAGCCTAAGCACCACTTTGCCAAAGCTGTATAGGAGCATGGGACTGTCTGCACAAACCATCAGTGAAGTCTGAGAAGGAAGGAGGGTACAAAGAAAACAAACAATGGACAGCCATGAAATCCTGAGCTCACTATCTCCTCAGGTTATGCTTTCACCCACAGGTGGAGCAGAAAGCAAAAAGCAGCAGGTGTTAGAAAGAGAAAGCAGCTATAAACTCAATGCAAACTCAATATTTGGTATTTTCCCTGCCTCCCACTCTCCATCTCCTGTGTCCTGTCTGCTGGTCTTCAGCCCATTCAGCTGCGACAGCACAACCGTTTGTAGGACTGCATTTTGAACTGGATTAGGGACCTGATCCGTTTAAAAAAAATTCTGCTAAGAAATGTCAGTTCTGTGATAGGAACGAGCAATTGTGAGAGTAATTGAAACCAGCATCGCCACTGAACACGTTGCATTAGGAAACCACAGCCCCAGCTCCATGGCCAGCCTGGTCGGGCTGCTCTGTGTTGTTCTGATTTACAAATGAATCTGCCGTTAGAAGCTGGGAGTGCTCTTTCCTGGGATTTTTTTTTATTTGTTTTGTTTTAAGTAACTGAGTACTGATGTCTTCCAGTCACAACAAATATTGTGGCTGTCTTATTCAGTGCCCATGTTTGTCATCTTTTGTCATGAAAATGAAATTCAAAGACAGAAAACGGTGTTCGAAATGGCTGAGAGGTGAAAGTACGTATCAGCAGTTGCGGAGTGCAAAACACCAAGGAACATTCCAATTACAGCAAAACAAAGCCTTACAAACCCACCAAAGTCATAGGAAAAGCTATACTTTAAAAAAAGATTAAAAATAAATAGCTTCTCTTTGGCAAAACCATGCACAGCTGCACTCCAGAGGAGGTGTGTGCCCACCCACGGCATGAGGGCTGAGCCTCCTGCCAGCAAGGCTTTCAGGGCAAAGTACATGGCTTACGTGTTCTTGTGCTCCCAGCTAGGAGCGTAAAAGGGTGGAGCTGCTCTCATTCTTTCTGAGATTTTTTTCTTCTTGTCCATAGCAGAGGTTCAAATTTTCAGGCCACATCAATACCACTACATTTAACAGCACCAGGAACATCCCTCAGCACTCCCCATCCTCTGCACCACGAAGTTTTTAGCACGAGTCTTGGCACCTTTTGACCTGTGCCAAGTAGCTCACTCCCGCACAGTTTCTGGGTAGGGTTCAGGAGCACCATGGGCCAGGGACTGTTCCCAGCACCAGTTTCCATGTAGCCACCCTGTTTTGGAGACTAAGACAGTTTAATGCTATGGATGCGGGCTGCTCCTTGCCAACTGGCCTCTGTGCCAAGGAATGGCCCCAGGCACATTTAATTTGCTAGTATAGACACAGCTTCAGTTTCTTTGTGCTGTGGTTCCTCTCTCACTCACTTGTGTTTTAAAACCTTTTTGGTAATAGTTTGCTTGTGAGCTGGTAGGTATTTTAGACAGCAATTTATGGACTTAGCAGAATCCATTGTTTTATTTTCCTAGAGTGAGTTCACTGTAAATATTCAGGTGTTCTGAGGCTTTACAGCCACCTCCTGCAGCACTGGGATAACTGCTAGCAACGGGCACCCAGGCGGGGTGTTTAGGTTAGGCAAGAGGCAAATCCTCCATTTGCAAATGCTCCTTCTTATCTTGCACTAAAAGTCCAGAGATTTACTTGAGCTGGCACTTTGTGGAAGAAACCAAGCCTTTCTTGGCAACTCAAAGCACAGTGGCAAGACATGATCTTAATTTGCTAATACTGTTCTGGTTTAGGGAGTTGTGCTAATGAAACTGTCGTCTGAAGAGGAGAAGCAGGAGTCAGCCCCTGATGTCCTATAATTTCTGTGCTTATGGGCTCTGCCTGCATTTCATCCTCAATTCCCCAACAGGACTGCTGTATAGCGCAGTCAAACCAGCTGTATGTTGGAGAGACAGGCAAATACTAATGCCCAATTTAACATGCAGCTCATGTGCCTTTAAATAGCAGCGAGAGCCGAGCCAAGCCATCCACTGCAGCAATTTCTGGACATATGTGCAGAGCCCCCCTCCTCCCCTGAGCCCTCCCAGCCCAGAGCTGCGAGCACACACAAGCTGTGCGGAGGGGCCGGGGATTGGTGCGGCTGCCTGTCATTTCACAGTCACCCCACTGACGTCTCCTCCACACTGTTGACTTGATCCTGGTTGTAGCAAATATAATTATAACATGGAGAATCAACAACTGTTAACGATTTAGGTTAAATGTAATTTAATGCCCCGAGATTACTGCACTTAGATGAGATTTTGCTTCACATGAACCATGCAGAGAATGTGAAGAGCCTGCATACTTCTGCTAAAGTAATTCTGGACAAAAGAAAGATTGACACTGGCTTCCTCAGACTCTATTAAATGCTTCAACGACTTTGGCATGAGTTTCTAATCTGTCATTGCTCTTGGAATTCCACATGTGAGAACGGGATCTGTCTGAGAGCAGAGGTTCAAAATCCATTCTTCTTTGGGGGCGGCGTCCATATATCTTAAAGAAGGAGAGCTCAAAAACCCTGATCATCTCTAAGGGTTTGCTTCGTCCCTTGAAGAGACTATGCCTAATATTTCACTAGCAGTGCCATTATATCCATAAACCGTGGAAGATAGCGTGAAACGTTGCTGTTGTAAGGTCTAAGTAGTCACACAAGCCTAGAAACTCAAAGAGTCTATTGCAGAGTGCTCTTGTGCTACTGGGACAGCTGCCAAGCAAGACATGCAGATTGCTGTTGCTGAGCTTTTGAATGATGAGAAAATGAACGGGACTGCTCAACACAGCAGACACTCCCCCAGAGCATCCAGAGTGGCCAGCCATCACGGCTGCTACCTTTGGTAGCCAGTTTCTAGGTGGACTGTGCTAGATTCTGGTCCCCGAAGTTGGGCTCAGATCCCGAACACACATTTTAATAGAGGTTTCCAGCTCTATACATCATGCCAAGAGAAGGTTTCCTAACACGGGATTATAGCTTTAGAGCTCATTTGCTTTCTCCCCAGATGCAGAATAGCCATCGCTTTTCCAGCCTTCCACACTTCCACTGCCTGACTAGGAATGCAAATATTTGCAAATGAAATTACCAGCTATTCTCTAATTCCTGAGGAACTCAGCAAAAAATAGCCTCAAGTCCAGCAACCTTTTGTGATTTAGTGACAATGAGCCCTTTGTTTATCTTTAGTACTGAAAGCAAAAGGATATCTGACACACTGATGTATTTTGATGAAGTTATTTATGAGCTTGACTTTGATAGGATCTATTAACCTATACCTCTGTGCTTCTAAGCAGCTGCTTCGATGACAGCATTTGGATTTACTAGCAGCAGCTTGTTGGCCTGTTGGGTCACAGCACATAACAAATGGAGGAGCTTCCACATTCTGTGCCTTAGTGTCAAAAAGTCAACACTTACTATGGTCTTACTGATTTTTGTAGCTATTCAAGGGTTTAGGAGTAGGTACATACCGTCTGTAAAGAACTTTACTCTTGGGTGGCATGGGGTAACTGTTTTCCAGGAGCCTGTTGCAAGGGCACTGCTCTCCAGCATGTTCTCCAAGAGGCTGTCAAGCCAACTTTGACTTGCACTAGCTGGGATCAGTATGGTAATTTTCTTGATGGTGTCTTGACAAGAATCTCAGTCCTTGCATGGAGATTTTCAGCAAAAGGCAGGTGCTTGCTTAAGAACCAGCATCCGCAGCTGACAAACGACGACAAAAATGGTTCTGTCTGTAAGTAAAAAAGGTCATGAACTAATCACACAAAGAAGAAAGCCATCATTATCCTGTGACATGAGGCAAAGACCAGTTATGCAGAGTGCTTTCTAGCCTACCCAAGCTTTTCCAGTTGTTTGGCATTGTTAGTCTTCCAAAAGTGTCCACAGAAACAGTTGTTCTCCAGCATTGTTAATTGTTTTGAAGCCCATATAGTTTAATACCTATTAAAACTGCTCAGATAGGTTGTAGTGTTTTAATGGCAGTAAAATTGAAGGTGACCATTCCACACTTAGTGATTTACAAATGTTTATCACAGTAATATCACTTATTTTATTCATAAAGGTATAAAAATGCATAAACTATGTTGCTTGAGCAGAGTCCCTGAGTTCATATTTTACATGTAAAACAGATGAGTACTTCTGATGGCAGTTTGCAGAAGCAAGAAAAAAATTAATGACCTCTGATCAAGAGTCTTCCATGTGGCTCTCTGGAAGCACAAGAATAGCAGTATTTTATACATTTCAAGTATTTCACAATTAGAGCAAGATTAATCTCTTCACTCTTAACTGCAGGATTGATAGTGTAGTGATGGATTTAATGATATAGTCACATAGGCTATCGAAATGATTGCTTTTCTGATTAGAAGTGATCACCGAAAGTCAATGGCTCAGTCATGTAATAGGAAGCATCACGGGATGGTTGCCAAATTCTTCCCCTTCAAATGAGTTTTCCATCTGGAAGGACTTGGAATCCCTTTCCAATCACGTAGACTAGACCTAGAGACCCATCAGAAGCACATTCACTGATATGGCTGAGAATGTGTTGGGACTTCCCAGAGGAAGGAAAGAGCAATGAATCACTGCAAGCACAAAAAAACCAAAGGGAAAGACAGGTCATGTCCATGTGGATCATGGACTACTTCTATTGTGCACTAAATAGACCCCCAACTGAAAGAAGACTGAACCTGGTAAGATAAAAGAGCTGGATATTCACACAGTTTATCTAAGATGAACTGAAAGCTACCAACAGCAAACTACAGAGCTATAAAGACTGTCAACCAGGAAAATAAGTGCACTTCCACTCAAAGCAAGTGATATGAAGAATGAAACTACAGCAGAGAATCGGGTCTAAAATTCACCTCAAAGGAAAGGAGGAAGTGCACCATGACAGAATTGCCTAAGAAAAATTTAAGTGATTGAAACAACTGGAGGTAAATAATGCTCCTGTCCAAAAAGGGGCTTTGCACAATTATTCTGAAGAGAAGCCACAGTGCCACTAAGTAGAACTAGCTTGTTTCCTTCCTAGTTCTTCATTCATTGACTATACCTTCACATTACATAATATTAATGAACAAATAAATTAATAGCAACTACTACTCTTATACTTCAGTGATTGTAGGAAAGCATTTGACAATGATGCTGCTATAGCAAGACACTGAAAATTTACAGATTTCATTGTAGAATCATTTATATTTTCCAAAATCTTTCTCAGTACACCGGTAATTAAATGATTGCTTTGATGTCACTGCCGGCATACGTGAAGGTACATCATCTCCCTGCGATGTCTCGTACTGCTGTGTAGCAAATATCTGGCATGGAGACTGGAGTCTCAGGGGTGTTTGGCAGTCTCGGTTTGCTGAGGATATCTATTCATCAGCAGATGAGATACAACAAAAGACAAACAGCTTAGTCAGAACAGCAAAACAATAAGGTCTTATAATCAACAGGTCAAAAAACAAAGACTATGAAAATAAATATGACCTTACATGGCACCGCTGTTCTAGAAGGAGTAACTGCAAGCATTGTTGTCACATTTATTTACCCAGGCAGTATATCTCACAGCCCCTGTGACTCTATCTGTGGTGTGGGGCTCAGATGGGCAAGGGAAGGACTGCTGGTGAGAATACAGAAGTCTAACACAAATAATGTCTTCACTAAACTGTGGATCAGGAAGAAGCAATAGGTTTATCACACACTGTTTAAACAACCTTCAGTTGGAGATCTGTATCAGATATTCATAATAAAATTATGAGATAAAGAACAATGACAATTGAGGTGTATAAAATTACCAATAGCTGACAAAAAGCAGAGATAAGAAGGTAGAATATGTTGGCTATACCCTGACAATACTGAACAACAGACTTGGTGAGCCAAGGGCCAGAGGAGAAGATGTTGACTTGAGGAATGACTTTGCAGGATGTGAACGACTGAAGAAGTGACCTCACAGATTAGCAGAAGGATCAAATTAAACGTATTCCTCTACGATAGGATTAGTTAGGGGCAAATGACCTCTGCCTTATGTCCCAGCACGTGAGGCGTGGATTTCTTTAGAGCACCCTTGTATGCTGAAGTTTTCTTTGTATAGACACCAGGCACATGGTCTTCCCACATTGTCAAGACAATGGTTGTACTCATGCTGTCTACCATAGGCAGGCTGGAGTCTGCTCTCATGACCAGTTTCCCCTACTTTACACATTACAAGCCTGTAAACCTGCCAATGGTTGCTCTGGACATCTCACTTCCAGCATAACCATGTGCTTACTAGAAAAGATTTTCAGGTACAGTCCATTTGGCCAGTTTTTTGCTTTCCATTGAATGTGCCAAGAAATTCACCACACATCACCAGCTGTGATAGTATGTTTTGTGATTGCCCCTCACAGAAACAGGGTTTAAAATACTTGCTTATTGTAAGTTATGCACTCATTTGTACTACATTTAAAACAAGGGGAAGACTTAGGTATGGTTACCCTAACCACCTAAGCCAAATAATCTTTTTAGATGGGTTTTAGCAACGTAAAAAATGTATTCCTTAAACATATCAAGGAACTGAGGTCTCTTAGTACTGTAACCCAATAGAGTCCATTTCCAACAAACAGGACAGCTTTTTCTTAACTCATCAAATATTTGCATTGAACTATGTTAAAAGAGTGTTCATCACACAGGGATACAGTCGTAGGGCAGTAATAATTACACCAAGAAGTTTTGCAAGTTCCAACATGACTATTTACATGTCTATTTTCAAAAATAAATACCTGCTAAAGGTGTGTGCATCCTGAGGCATTTGTCCCTTCGCCTCCTAAGGCATATTAATGTTTGGTTTTCTATAGCTACATTGAAGATCATAGGCAATTATCGGAGAACACACCTCTCAAATCTCTTTCACAACTAAATGAAGGTACTCAATAAACACATATGTAAAGATAAGACAAAAGGAAGAAAAAAGGAACAGATGGTGGCAGGAAGATAGAAGAGAGACCTTTTCTCTTGTTTTATCTTGAATCCAAAAGTACATCCTTCACTGAAGGTTTTTAACAACAGCATAGAAAAAAGCATATCTCAGGCAAAAAACAAAGACAACCTAATTGCCTGAGTACGGAGATTTGGACTACCTGACTTTTTAAATCCCTCCCATAAAACTTAGAATGTTTTGGGATACTTTTCTCTTTCTGACTGCTTTTGACCCTGAGGAGTTAATGTCCCTAACAGCAGAGAGAGCGAGAGCATGCTGCAGACACCTCACCCCAGGTTTTGCTGTCGGTGGCTCACCACAAAGGCAGTCCTGCGGGGCTTTGGCGGCAATTATTTTTGGAGGGCAGAGGGCTTGTTTCAAGCCAGGTGAGTTCCCAGAGACAGTTTATTGCCTGGCCACACAAGTGTGTGTGCTGGCAGAAGGGAAGGATCAGAGGAGGAGAGGAGGAGAGGTGGCATGTGTCCAGGAGCTGGGTGGGAGCGGGACTTGATCTGCAGCAGGGTTTGAGCTGGCTTAACGTGACCATGGCACAAGAGTGTAAGTTGGTGTTAAGGCATTGGAGCCATTGTAATTAAAGTTTCTGGTTTTATTATAGACCTGGTTTGTCACTGAACTTCAGCACACAGAAGCCATTATTTAGATGTCCAGTTCCATTCAGCTTCAGAGTTAAATCATGTGTCTGGACCGAGGGTCAGTGTGCCAAATTTTGTCAGCCTGAGTTCAGTGTGTGCTTGCACTTCACCTTTCAGATATCTGTTTCTGTCACTAACATGAATGGCCTCCCCAAGAGGAAACATGGACATTTACATCCCTCTTCCAGCTTCTTGGGTCTCTTCTCCGCACTTCAGGGCATGAAAGCGGCCAAACTTTATCACAGAAGGACTTGCCCAGAAGGGACACGCTGTGCAGGAGGCTCTGATGGATGTGACCCCTTAGGTTACTACCTCCCTTTCCTCCTCACAGTGTACCTGGGAACCCACTGGCATGGGTTGGCTTGTAATAGAGTAGTTATTCTGTTTCTTCAACACAAACTGGAGCCTTTTTCCCACGCAGGCAGGAATTCAGCAATAGCTTTGTACGCTTGTTTTTGGACTGTAGCCCCATCCTTATTTACTTTTAGAGACTTCTGCATTGCAATTTACATGTATAATGCATAGTTAATTACAGTTTAAATTAAGCACACAAAAATCAAGATCTGATGATCTGTTTTATCAAATCAGGCTGTGTAAGATTAACAGCTATTATAAAATAAATGGAATATGCAGATAACTCTTACCATTTCAGTGGCTCGTTCACAGAGCCATTTACAGAATCATAGAATCATGGAATGGTTTGGGTTGGAAGGGACCTTTAGAGGTCATCTAGTCCAACCCCCCTGCAGTGAGCAGGGACATCTTCAACTAGATCAGGTTGCTCAGAGCCCTGTCCAACCTGACCTTAAAGGTTTCTAGGGATGGGGCCTCCACTACCTCTCTGGGCAACCTGTTCCAGTGCTTCACCACCCTCATTGTAAAAAATTTCTTCCTTCTATCTAGCCTAAATCTACCCTCCTTTAGTTTAAAACCATTACCCCTTGTCCTGTCACAACAGGCCTTGCTAAAAAGACTGTTCCCATCTTTCCTATAGGCCCCCTTTAAGTACTGAAAGGCCGCAATAAGGTCTCCCCGCAGCCTTCTCTTCTCCAGGCTGAACAACCCCAACTCTCTCAGCCTGTCCTCATAGGAGAGGTGCTCCAGCCCTCGGATCATTTGTGTGGCCCTCTTCTGGACCCGCTCCAACAGGTCCATGTCCTTCTTGTGCTGAGGGCTCCAGAGCTGGATGCAGTACTCCAGGTGAGGTCTCACCAGAGCTGAGTAGAGGGACAGAATCACCTCCCTCGACCTGCTGGCCACGCTTCTTTTGATGCAGCCCAGGATACGGTTGGCCTTCTGGGCTGCAAGCACACACTGCTGGCTCATGTCCAGCTTTTCATCCATCAGCACCCCCAAGTCCTTCTCCACAGGGCTGCTCTCAATCCCCTCATCTCCCAGCCTGCATTGATATCGGGGGTTGCCCCAACCCAGGTGCAGGACCCTGCACTTGGCCTCGTTGAACCTCATGAGGTTTGCACAGGCCCACCTCTCCAGCTTGTCCAGGTCTCTTTGGATGACATCCCGTCCCTCAGGCGTGTCAACTGCCCCACTCAGCTTGGTGTCATCTGCAAACTTGCTGAGCGTGCACTTGATCTCGCTGTCAAAGTAATTCTCTGGCATGCAGTGAACACACAAATGGGGACCAAGTTCCTCATACTAAAAATCCAGCCCTGTCCTTTGTCTTCTTTTCCATCAGGCTGCTGCTCAGGCACACCGAAAGCTGAAACTTCCTATGGTTTAATGACAATCTGGCTTTTTATACCTTAACCATTATGTCTTTTCTCTTGCTTACCTAAGACAAGCTTTTAGTAATGGTCTTTGCTAGGAAAAAAGAGAGCACACAAAATTTTGAATTTTATTAACAATGCATGTCTTGATACAGTGTCTGGGTCTGTCTTTTCTATCCCTTAAGCAGAACAACAGTAAAATTAGTAAAGGATGTTGCAATATCCCATCTTGAGTAGGACCTCAGAAGAACTTTGTGGTCAACCTTTTTCCATGAATACCCCTCAGGCTGCTGCTCAGAGCACTCTCTGGGGAAGCAGGGTTCAGTTCCCACATGCAGAAATGGGGACACATGAATCTTCTACTGCCCGGATATCACTAACCATAGAGTGTTGCATAAAATGTGAATATCTTCTCTCTGGCAGGCTTCAGAATCCAGCGTCTAGCCAAAACTATTTGGTGCATTTTTCTTAGGTATACAAATAGTTTGGGAATAACTAAAACAACATTTGGGGACAAATTTGCTATTTGCAGTAAAAATAAAAAATAGCAATTTACCCAGCTGCAGCTGTAAATGTCCTATGTTTTCCATGCCATGCTTAGTGATGCATCTGTGGGGAAGTGAGGATGTGTTCTGGGAACAAAGTAAATTATTCAGTAAAAGTTTTTAAAGTGATCAAAAAGAAAGGTGTAAGCCACTTTATTTTTTTAATACAAAAGAGCTGTTCTTTGAGGTACTGATCAAACTAAACAGAAAATCAAATGAATTAAGGATCGGCTTTAACAGAATTCACAGGCTTCTGCAGAAATTGCTTATTTTCCCAAACAGCAGCAGTGCCCACCAAGATAAATTATTTGATTAAAGCCAACCTCCATGTTGCTTGATTCGGTATTCAGTATTTTTAACTTTGGACTAAGAAGCGAACATTCTCTGGGAAGATAAAAACCAAGCTGTATTTAAGTCATTCTTTTATTTAAATGAAATAGGTGTAGCTATAACAGTGAAGATAAAAGAAACTAAGAAAAGAAAGACAAAAGCAGGAAGTAAGGAAAGGCTCTTACTAACATTAATATTATTTATTTGCTTTGCGTCCATGCCTAACAGCACAAATCATGAAGCAGTACCCCATTATATGAGGCACTGTGCAATCACAAAAGGAAAGGACAGGGTGTGCTCCAAGTAGTTCACCATTTAAATATAGCACCTCAGACAACAGGCAAGTATTGACTAATGGAGGAATACAAGGACAAGCAGTCCTGCACACCTAAGGCAGTGGGCTCAGCTTGATGTGGCTGTTACCAAAGGATGGCTTCCCAAGGGACTCGTGGAGGTGGCTTTGGGGAGCTCCCCCAGCAGTGCTGGCCATGGGCTGACACTCAAAAGTGTTTGCTGGAAGATGTGACAACATGATGGTGGATGGTGGATGGTGGATGGTGGACATCTTCTGGACTAGACAGGAGATGATAAGAAGCACTGGTCTTGAGGAAGGGCTTGTGAATTAAGACAAGTTTTATGAAACAGAAAAGAAGGGGACAATGGGGAGGTGCTAGAAACATGTCTCAGAGAGCTGGAAAATTATTCCTTTGCTCCTGGATGATGACTGGAGGGGTCTCCCAGTTCAGACAGGACATGCAGCCCTTTCCTCAGATGAATGAACCCCCACTTTCCTGGGGGGATCAAACAACAAGCCTGACATGAAATTGAGTGCTGAGTCAATGGGACTCCTGCTTTGAATTCCTTAGGTATGTAGTAGAAAATTGAAATTGTCCAGCCCGCTGAGTCAGGCAAGAAGGAACACTCCAACTAACCTGGATCACCTGGAGGTAAAAGTTACAGCTAAGGGTCAAACCAAGGAGAGGAGATAAGGATTTACAGGAAGCAGAGATGAGTCAAAGCACCACTCCCCAGCACAGCTTAGCTAGGCTTTTATTTTCTATCACTTCCAGCTCAGCAAAAAGGCAGGGTTTGCCCACAACTTCGCCAAGTTGTTCTTGATAAAATGAATTTTTTAACAGGACAAAACCTGCAAAAAATGAACATCAACCCAGTTAAGGACAACTAAAACAGAGTTCTCAAAGTGAGGTTCTGGAACATGTTACAGCCCTGTAATATGTGTAGTGCTGAAGAAACTCGGTTGCTGCAAACATTTTCCCACCATCCCGGGACAATACTACCTACTGCAATTACCACTCTCCTTAACAATTTGCTGTCTCCTTCCTTTAGCTAAGCATGTTCATTGGTTCCTGCTCATGACAGTGCCTTCGGCAGCACCCGAGTGCCTCCTGCCTGCTGGCCAGCTGGCTGAGGCCCCCAGCCAGAAGCCAAGCCTTCCTCGAGTCCTGCTGTTGGCAATGAGAGCAGAAAACTTGGGTATCAGCCAGGATGAATCACCCACCTGGTGATGCTTCTCTCCCTGTTGGTTGACTGTGCATGGAGCCAAGTAGGCTTGCCACTTAAGCCTCTTGTTCAAATGTCTAACATGGGATGAAAATAGACATCTCTAAGACTTGCAGATTGTAATAGCTTTTTTCTTACCCTTCCCTTTGTTTCTTAGCTTGTAAACCACACTTTTGTTTAAAACTTTAATGCAGATATTTTGGCCCATGGGTGTGAGAGAAAGCTGCGTGTCACTGGGAGGGCACAACCCATCACCCTTCTGAGAATGTATAGAAGAGGAAGAAGGAACAAAAAACAATGATTCACCTTTGTGTGCTTAAACATCCGAGGGTACACCTACTGGACTGTTGAATGTGTAACTGAAGAAAATCGTTGTTTACGAGGTGGTGTGGTGAGAAAAACTAATGATATGAAAGAGGTTGCCTTTCAGAGAGAAGAGAAGGACAACAAAGGCACTGAGATAAGGCCATCAGAGGGCAGGGAAGGGAAGAGAGGGATGATACCAGCAGAAGAAATGCTGGAGAAAAGATAAATAGGTTAACAAATCAGGTAGAGCATGTAATGACATTGATATGGTACTGAATTAAAAAATAATCACAAGATCAAGGAATCATATATGATGGGAGTGACAGGAAGTAGAAAGGGCATCTTGTCCCATCTCATAACCCCAGCACAGGACTGATTATATCTAAGTCAGTCCTTACTGGTATTCTACAATCTGTTCCTAAAATACTGCATGTCTCCTAGGCCATCTGTTCCAGAGCTTACTTATCTTTAAGTTTGTCCTAATGTCTTTCTGCATGACTTGCTGCCCTACACTTGGTAACACACACTTTGTTCGTCCCCCTTCTCTGTGTAGTAACCTTTTATCATAACCTGAAGAGGATTATCATACTTCCCCCCCACACACCCCCCGGCTTCAGCCCTATCTTCTCTAGACAAACCAAACCAAATTATTTTCTTCCTCCCAGGCCAGGTTTTTTTGCCTCCAGGCAAAACACTCATCCCTGCCTTCCTCAGGGCACTGTCCAGTTGGAGTTGTGAAGTGTGGTACTCAAAACCGGACAAAATTTCAGAAGTCTTGAAGGGATGAATAAAGTGGAGGAAGAAATACTGACTGCATCTTACTGATGACTATACTGACTGCATCTTACTTATGACTCCTCTTCCTATATCTGAGCGTGGCATCTGCCTTTCAGAGCAGCACCAAACCTATGACTCATATTCATCTTTAATCACCAACTCCATCTCTACAGAGTTGCTGCTCAGGCAGTTACCCAATTTGTATTGGTGTAGTTGCCTATTACCACCCATATATCATACTTTGCCCTTATCCTTCAGAGGTTTTTGGCTATTTATTTTAGGTTCTTGCTGTAATTGTTTGGGAACTTTTCAATTCTAATCCTGCCTTTCAAAGGGTTTGCATTTCTCTCCTCCCCCAGCTTTGATGATCCGCAACACCAGTGAGAGCATTGTCTATTCCTGTGTCAGGACCATTAGTGGATACGCTGGCTTCTGCTTGGCCTGGGATAAGTCCATAGGAAATCTAGTCAATAAGGCCTTCAAGCCTGGCCATGAACCCTTGATAACTACCCTTTGAGTACAATTTTCCAGCAAATTTGCTACTTATTTAGTCCATATTTTCTCAGCTTGCTCATGAGAGAGTTTTGTGGAGCAGCACCAAAGCCTTGCTGAAGCCACTGGTAGGTTGTTTCTCTGACTTATTGGTGTTTCTCCAAGAATGCCGTACATATGCATATCCAATCTCTGGATGGATGTGCCCTGTAAGCACTTGAGACTGGGAACTTTATCAGTATTAGCAGTATTAGTATCCACTGGAGTACTCTAATCCAAGCCAAGATAAAGGCCAGTATGCATTCATATACCCACAGGCTGTTTCAGTCTGAGATCATGGAGATGCTTACTAGACTGCTGTGAAGAGGAAAAGGAGAAAAGAAAGTAAATTTATAAATGGATCAACATGTCCTGAAAAGATCACCCAATTGTCAACCTTGGTGACCACAGACAGTGCCCCCGGTATTTACAACTGCATGGTAGTCTGTTTCAGATTGCTTCAAGTGAACAGGGATCTCAGCACACCCTTGCCCAAGGAAAAGTCATTTTTTCAATGCTCCGAAAGGACGCAGGGCTCTGTGAAGGCCTGAAAGGGGCTCAAAGTTGCCAGATTTGGCTTTAGTCAAACTAATGGGCAACTTTGTGTCCTTCAGTCCAGGCAGTTCACCTCGGATGAGCCAAATCAATTCCTACCAAGGTGAACCAGACCTGTTCAAACTTCCAGGCAAACACTTGTCTCCTTATCCAGGTGAATCAAAAAATAGGTCTTTCTGCTATGAAATATAGGTTAAATAGGTTATAGGTTCTCTCCCCAGAGAAGATGGTCCCTCACCAACAGCATCTTTATGTCCTAGGATCAGAACTGCATTCACAAGACTCCGCTGACCACAACTACAGCTGCCTTTGTGTTTCAGAGTGTCCTGGTTTCAGCTGGGTTAGAGTTACTTTTCT